>PUFA01000058.1:6292500-6515000 GCA_003508835.1 Eonycteris spelaea | reverse complement strand
AAAGTGTTAGATTGACAATACTAAGTAATGAGGTCCTTAATGATATGAAACTTCTTTATATAAAATTGCCTTCCAAAGATTTATATATTTTTGTGAAATGCTGCTATTTTTAACTGAGGGGAAACTGTAATTGAATGTTAGATTTCTAGCCATTTTTGACAGACATTAGATGATAGGAAGAATTTATAATGCAACTCTATAACACGACAATTTCAAATATCTAAATATTTAAGGCAAATTGTTCCTGGCTAACCCATTCTTGTGAACATACAGATGTTACATTTGTCCAAAGAGGCAAATAGCAGCTAATAGAATATTGTGTCTTGCCTGATTTAAATACTATGTTAACAATGCTGATAGAATTTTATAACATAATTTTTGTTGTAGCAGTAATATTCTTGTAAATGTACATGCATATGTGTCCACGTGTATATGCACGTATATACACACACATCTTTTTAGTTAGATGTAATTAAGGTTGAAATCTGTACTTCAAATAGTATCAGAACTGGGCTTACTGAACAGTATAGATTGGATGAACTATATCTCCATTTAAAAAATATATTTAGAAAGAAGCTTTGAAATTTTTTCTCTTGGTTATAAAATGAAAATATGTAAATGTTCTCTTTATTTCCTTTTTTTTGATAAGTTGTGCTTTTGTTTTGATATAGTCTCCCAATCAAAATTAAATGAATAAGAATTCAGATGAGTTACTTGTATTTTACGTGTTTTTTATAATACATTATATTACTAGTACTCAAGTTAACAAAACTAATTATGCTTAGACATTATAAGCAAAAATTATATAGGGTTTTATAAGTAATTACGCATGTATATTATGCATTCTGTATAGTTTTCAAAATATTTCTAATTGCATATTTAAAATCACGCTTGTGCTTATGATTTGCATATTATACACATACTGATATAAATTTATTTTTTGTATTTTTCTTCTGAGTCAATTGAGGCACACGCACCCCCCCCCCCAAAGATTTATGTACAGAGAAAGAGAACTTATATGAAATGAGAAAAACAGGAATCAGTGCTATTTAAAAAAAAAAAAAGGATACAAGAGTAAAGACCATTATTGAATGAAACAGTATAAACTAGATACCAAACAATGTTCTTAGCAACTGCATTTCTAACCAGAAAGAAAGCTCTCCAAGTGTAGCTTGCTTACAAAGTGCTTCCTATCATGTTTTTCAACAAAACTGTAGTTGGATTTCATTGCATTATATACCAGACAAAGTATTCTCCTTAAAACTAATAAAATTAAATCAGACCCAGTATATGCCAGATAATGTCCTAGGCATTAAAGAAGATGAAATTGTATGAGATTCTCACCCTCTAGAAGCTTATAATCATAACAATTGAAGTACAGAGATCCTATTTTCTCAATAAATGAGTTTTATTTAAACTTCTTTATAAACATAATTTGAGAGAACACGAATTTATTAAAAGTCTTCCAAAGTACCAGCCATTTTGAAAAAATCCCAAACTGTTAAAGTCAAAACAGAGTCATAATTGTTAAGTAAAATAATGAGTAAAACTGCTAAATTGAAGTAATTGACACTTAACACTATAGCTTAAACTATACGTGAGACTGAAAAAACATTTTATCAGTCTCATAGAAATATTAGATAATTATACTCTTTTTTATTGAATTTATCATTAGTACAGACTTAATTTCTTAGGTGATTTACTTTTCTTCAATGAAAATTCGGTGATAAAATAAGTAGAAAATGTTATTACAGTTTGGGATCACTTTAAATACACAGTTTTCTAACTAAATAGAAACGAAGGTTTTTTCAGTTAACAATATGAAATAAGTTGGCTTTACTAGTGAACTTCTTAGTAAACAAAGTGGTAATATTAAAAGAACATTGATAAGTATTAACAAGAAGTTTCAACAGAGGCCATAGAGTGGATAAGGAAATCAAATTACCTTCTCAGTCCTTGGAGCCGTTATTAGAGTTTTGAGGTTCAGACAGAGAAAAAGCTTGTGCATCTTACATTGCCTTTGCCTTGCTTACAGATTACCATAAAATTTTATTCTCAGAAGTTATCCTGAGCACTAAATTTTCTTAAAAATGATTTTGGTAAGTCAGGATTATGTGATTAAGGTTTCACAAAGTCTCAACTGGAATTAATTTCCAGAAGACACTATTCCGTATCCCTTGGTTCAGCATTTCATTCTTGATAGTTTCACAATAATGTCAGCCTACGGGCAATTTTACCAGCCAATTTTCACTCTATTTTTAGATTATTATTATGATAATATATGTGATACATCTGAAAAAGGGAAGCAAAATAGTGGCTGGGAAAAACATGGTAATACTTACAAAGGTAGTTTTATGAAATCCTACTTTTAGCTAATTTTGCTTCAGAGTATGAAAGAGTACAATTTGTACATTTTTGCTTACTCACTTAACATCTTAAACATCACTTTATAAATGAGACTGTATTTTCATGAATAGTTTCTCACTTAGGTATAAAAACATCTGAATATTTTGCTATTGAAAAGAAATTGTACTTTCATTAGATTACCCAAAAACAAATATTGTGATTTTTTCTTTAATTGAATATGAAAAGTAATCATTTTGCATAAACTTCCTAACAGTATGTATCTCATGCAGAGAAAAATATATATCTTTTTTTATAAGCCACTCAAGCAAGATTAGTAAATACATGAAACCTGAATAGCGAAGGCCTTTTTTTTCTCGGCAAATAGGTGATAGTTTTGAAGTTAGCAATGTGCTATCTGTAAAAATATGGACCATGAATGTCAATCATTCAAAGTTAAATAAAAATGCTCATTTACAACTGAAAGACTTTTAGGCGCATGTACATTAGAATGGAGGTATTATTTTATTTATGTGAAGCCAGTGTTTTCTGATAAAATTTTTGGAAGTCGAGGTGGGATGGAACTATATATGGGAAAGGAGATTACGGTCACTGTATTAAAATTAATCCACAATATTTTGAAAGCAAATAAAAAATCCATTTTTATATCTTGTTTTTAATTGAGTCAGGTCGCAACCTCTTTGAAAATTACATGATATGTTACTCATGCCACAAGACCTTTTTGATCTTTAGTTGACTTGGAGTTTTGACCTTGCCTCAGAACACAAAGCATTTGTGTTAACTGATGGAGAGGTCACTGAGCTTACAGCACAGTTTTTGTGTTTTATTTTAACAGTTCAATAATAAGGTGAAGGGGAACACTCCTGAGAGTGACCATAATAGATTTATTGCCTTTTTTTCTTATTACGACTTCTTAAGATAATTGTTTTCAGAATTATAATATCTTTTTAGAACTTTTGGACTCAATATCGATTTATGCTGGTCAGACTCCATTTCTGCTGTTTCACATTGTGTTAATTTTCATTAATTTTATTATATTTGAGACCTCTTAGAAAGTTTATTTAAAATTTATTGCTCGACTAGAAACATCCTGCATATTTTTCTCCTAAAGATAAGCTCTAACTTATGGTCTTTCCTGAAAATGATTATATTAAATGTTTTAGTGATGTTCAAATGTTGATATGTTATTTGTGCGTGTATAAACATAGCATTTTATATGTAAAGATGTATTTAACATAGGTAACTTCATAAAAATACTTTTTAATTAGACATAAGTTAAAAGCCTCATGTAGTAATTGAAAGGCTTAAACCAGTAAAAAAAAAAAAAAAAAAAAAAAAAAAAAACAAAAAAAAAACCAAAACATTCTCTTCAAGAATGTATTATGTCTGAATAAGACATCTAAATGTTTGATTTCTAAAACAGCAGTCTTTAAACCAGGTTCGTTTTCCCTAAAGTCATATGCATCTTGATGACTTTAACAATTGTTAATTTCTTCTAAACATTTCTCTGTAAGGGAAAATTTTTAGGTACCCAATCAGAGCTACAGAAGACTATGAACATTAGCATTCAGGATGATCCTCTTTGGAAAGTTAACTCATCTAGTCTCAGAGTTTCAGATGTTAAAGTTTACCACATGTAGGGAAACAGTGTATTAAGGAGTTTGGAACATAAAACTTTTTATATGCAATTAGCTAGTTTCTCATTATTAGTCATTATGTCTTAAAGAACTTTATTACATAAAATCATGATAAACAATTTTTGTGTATTTTTAACAAGAGAATCTTTTTTATGAGTTCTTTACTCAATAGTTTTTATCTTAAATATTTTTTAATAATGTCCCAAGATAAAGAAACTAATGTTATTAATTTCTTTTAATATGAACTTTATTGGTGCATAGTTAACATAAAATAAAAATGCACACATGTGTATAGTTTGAGTTTTGATAAATGTATACGTCAGTATAACCATCATAATTAAGCATTAAACATTTCTATCACCCTAATGAGTAAGTAGCCTTGTTACTCTTTGCTGTCAGTATTCCCAATGCCAGAATCTGGCAACCACTGCTCTAATTTCTGTTACTTGAGAGCAGTTAGGCTGATTCTAGAGTTTCCTATAAGTGAACTAATTTAGTTTTTATTTATTTATTTATTAGTCTGGCCTGATTTGCTCAGAATGATGTTTTAGAGTTACATCTAAATTTTTCCATGAAGCAGGTGTTTATCCGCTCCCCCCCCTTGAACATCATGTTGTATTATATACCATACTAAACTTTATCCATCTTTCTATTGATGAAACTTTCTTTTGCTTTTCAGCTATTTTGAATAATGCTACTATGAGCATTCATGTCTGAGGCTTTGTGTAGGTAAGTGTTTTCATAACTTTTCAATTTCTCTCATAGATGTTTTGTAAGTTTCAGCATGCAGGTGCTAGTATAAAACTGATTTGGGAATGAGATATGTATTTTAAATGTTTTTTATTTAACTTGCCAATTTTGTGTGTGTGTGTGTGTGTGTGGATTTCTACACCTATATCTATAAGGGTCATTGGTCTATAATTTCCCATTTTTATAATATCCATGCCTGATTTGTGTATCAAGGATGTCCTTTTCTGATATCAAGGCCATAATGCTGGTCTCCAAAAGTAATTTGAGAAGTGTTTTCCCCTGTTTTCTGAAAACATTTGTGTAAGCTTGAAATTATCTCTTTAACATTTGATATAATTTACCAGTGCAATCATGTGATCCCAGGGGTTTCTTTGTGGAAACTCTTTAAATTATAAGGTCAATCTTTATAGTTTGACAGGTTGTTTATATTTTCTCTTTGTTCTTCTGTCAGTTTTAGTAATTTGTATCTCTACAAGCATTTGTCGGTTCCATTTAAACAGACTATATTGGTGTTCGTTATTTATAATATTCTTCGTATATTACTGTAACATCCATAGATTCAGTGGGATGATACTTTTTCCTTCTTAATATTGGTTAATTTTCATCCTCTAATTTTTACTTGCTCAGTTTAAAGGTTTTTGATTTTTATTGTTTGCTTTTTTTTTTTTTTAATAACGTTTGGTTTCTTCCCGCCCCCACCCCCCGATTTGTTTTATGGGCTAGGTCATTGCTTTCTTCTCTTTATTATTTGTGTCCTGCTCAGGGATTAATTTTTTCTATCACAACTTTTTTTTTTTTGCCTTCCATTGATTTTTATTTTATTTTGTTTTATTTTATTTTATTAGTTTCAAGTATATAGTACATTGGTTAGACATTTACATACTTTATAAACAATCCCCTTAATTGCTTTCTCTCCTCTGGCTCTATACCTAGCCATTATATTAATGCTAACTGCATTCCCTACGCTGTGCTCTCCATCCCTGTGACCATCTGTCAGCTGCTAATTTGTACTTCTTTAACCCTTCACCCCATTCTCCCAGCCCCCAACCCCCTCCCCTCTAGCCATCACCAGATCGTCCTCTATATTTGTCCATCACACCTTTCTTGAGGTAGAAGCTTACATTATTGATTTTAGTTATTCATTTCTTATATATTATTTAAAGCTAAAAAATTTTCACAAAGCATTCTTTTGGATTTGTCCTCCAGATTTTCATATGTTGCATTTTTATAATATGTTTTCAAAATGTTTTCTAAATTTGATGAAATTTCTCCTCCTACCACGGGTATTTTGCTATATAGTACTTTGTTTCCAAATTTGGGGGTCTTTGGAGTTGTTCGTGTTGTGTAGTTTCTCATAAAATTCCATTGCGGTTAGAGAACATGCTCTCTCTAATTTCTATCATTTAAAATTTGTTGAGTTTTTTTGTGGCTCAGCATACATTCTATATTGGTGAATATTTCATATACAATAACACAATGTATTTCCTGCTGTTATTGGAGTGTTTTATAAATTTTATTTTTTACTTTCTATAAATCCAAGTCTTCTGTATCCTTTTTGATTTTTTCTCTACTTGTAGTATCGGTAACTGAGAGAGTTTAAAGTCTACTATAATCATGAAATTGTCTATTCGTTTAATCCTGCAGTACTGGCTATATATGAATATACATATATTTGCATATATATATATTTGCTATACAATACTCCTCTCACATGTGAGATAATTTTCAAGACCCATAGTGGATGCCTGAAACTGCAGATAGTACCGAACTTATGTATACTATGTTTTTTGTTATACATACATACCTGTGATAAATTTTAATTTATAAATTAGGTTCAATAAGAGATTAACAATAATAATAATTAGAACATTATAAAAAAATATTGTAATAAAAGTTATGTGAATGTTATCTGTCTGTCAAAATAACTTATTGTACTCTACGCACACTTTTTGTGATACTATGAGATGATAAAATGCCTACATAATAAAATGAAGTGAGGTGAATGACGTAAGCATTGTGACATATTGTTAGGCTGCTATTGCCTTCTGAAGGTATGACAGAATGACAAGCTTTGAGCCACAAAGTTGTCATGTCTTCCATCCATAAATTTAATGACTTTTTCATCTTAACTAAGCACCATGCACGGTGGCTATAATATTTGCCATATGAGGTATGACAGCAAAAACTAGCATGAATTTCTTTTTCCTTCTTCACATTTTCACCAGTATGAGAATTGTTTTTACCAACCTCAGCATGCAATTGCTTTTGTTTTTCAATGGCTTCTCTTCAGCGTATCTGAATTGACAACATCACCACTTTTGCTCTTTGGGACCATTATTAAGTAAAATAAGGGTTACTTGAACACAAGCACTGTGATATCATGACAGTAGATCAGATAATAGAGAGGGCTACTACTAAGTGACTAATGGGTGGGGAACATACACAACGTAGATACACTGGACAAAGTGATGATTTGCATCTTAGATAGAATGTAGCAGGACAGTGTGAGATTTCATCATGCTACTTAGAATGGCCTGCAATTCATTGCCTCTACCTCCCCCATGCCCACCACCCTCTAGAAACCATTAGTCTATAGTTTACATCCATTAGTCTCTGTTTGTCCTGTTCATTTGTTGCTTTTAGGTTTATATCCTACATCTAAGTGAAATCATGTGGTTTTCAACTTCTTCTGTCTGGCTTATTTCACTGAGCATGATTATTTCAGGCTCCATCCATGTTGTTGCAAATGACAGTATTTCATCTCTTAGTATGACTGAGTAATATTCCATTGTATATACCACAGCTTCTTCAGCCAATCATCTATCATAGGACACTTTGACTGTTTCTATGTTCTAGTCATTGTGAATAATGCTGCTATAAATGGTGTGCAAATATCTTTCTGAATATGGGTTTTCAAGTCTTTGGGATAAATACCCAGTAGAGGGATTGGTAGATCAAGTTTCAGTTTTTTGAGGAACCTCCATACTGTTTTCCATACTGGCTGTACCAATTTGCAGTTCTGCTAACAGTGTATGAGGGTTCCTGTTTCTCTGCATCCTCTCCGGCATTTGTTATTACTTGTCCTGTTGATTATAGCTATGCTAACAGGTGTGAGATGGTATCTCATTGTGGTTTTGATTTGCATTTCCCTAATAGCTAGCAATGTTGAGTATCTTTTCAAATATTTGTTGGTCATTTGTATGTCCTCTAGGAAGAAGAGTCTGTTTAGATTCTCTGCCCATTTTTTGATTGGATTATTTGTTTTGTTGTTGTTATTGAGTCATGAATTCTTTGTGTTTTGGGTATTAGGCCCTTATCAGAGGGATTGCTTGGAAATATATTTTCCCATTCAGATGGTTGCCCTTTAACCTTATTGATGGTTTCTTTTGCTGAGCAGAAGCTTTTTAGTTTGATGTAGTCCCATTCATTTATTTTTTTCTTTTAATTACCTTGCTTTTGAGGTCAGATTCATAAAATTTCTTTAAGTCTAAGGCCCTTGAGTTTCATTCCTATGTTTCCTTCTATGCATTTTATTGTTTCAGGTCTTGTGTTCAGTTCCATAATCCATTTTGTGTTAATTTTGGTGTGTGGTGATAGACAACAGTCTAGCTTCATTCTTTTGCAGATGGATTTCCAGTTTTCCCAGCACCACTTATTGAAGAGGCTTTCCTTTCTCCACCGTATGTTTTTTGCTTCTTTGTTGAAAATTATTTGCTCATATAAATATGGCTTACTTCTGGACTCTCGATTCTGTTCCACTGGTTCGTGTGTGTGTGTGTGTGTGTGTGTGTGTGTGTGTGTGTGTGTGTGTGTGTGTGTTCGCCAATACCATGCTGTTTTGATTACTGTCATTTTGTGATATAATTGAAGTCAAGCAGAGTGATGCCTCCGGCCTCATTCTTTTTTCTCAGGATGGCTTTGGAAATTTGGGGTCTTTTGTGTTTCCATACAAATCTGATGATTTTTTGTTCTATTTCCTGTGGTCCTTCTTATTTATTTTATATTTTCATTTCTGAATCTTTGGCATGTGGTTACCATTACAAATATGTAGAGTATAGTTACATATATAGTAGTGCATTTTCTTCTGTGTATGCCTTATCTCGATTCCCCTTTGAGAATTTGGATTTTTGAATCTTCTGCTTTCTTGTTATTGTTATCTCAGTTTGTCCCTATGCATGCTGAATATTCATTACTGTCTTGCTATAGCAAATATCTTATTGTTTAAGCTTATAATGCACTGTTCTTAATAAGGGTTGCATTCCTCTTCTATCTGACTGCAAGTCGCCTTACACATAGTAATGTATTTTTTGTCATTTCGTTTTAGGTGAGCTCACCCTCTTCATTATTTCCTGTAATGTAAGCCTGATAGGAGAAGTCCCTCAATATTTATATGTCTGGAAAGGTCTTTATTTCTCTATCATATCTAATGGAGAGTTTTTCTAGGTACATTATTCTTGGCTGGTAGTTTATTTCATTTAATAGTTTGAATTTTTGATTCCACTCCTTTCTTGTTTGTAAGGTATGTGCTGAGAAGTGTGATGATAATCTAATGGGCTTTCCTTTATAGTTTACTGCCTTCTTTTCTCTGGCTGCCCTGAGAATTTTTTCTTTGTAATTAATTTTCAATTATTTTAATATAATGTGTCTTGGAGAAGGCCTTTCTGGGTTGAGATAATTTGGACTTCTGCTGACTTCTTGAATTCCAAGCTCTGGTTCATTTCTGTGATAGCTCTTATTTGCACATCCCTTTCTCAGATGTGCTTGTGTACAGATTGGGTATTTTTTGTTGAGTTTTAGATGTTCAGCTTATTATTGTTTCAAGGGGAGAACCTGGGGACATCTCTCGCTTCACCATGCTCTGACCAGGCAAAATCCTTTAAACATGGTTTGCCTAGAAATTTTATATGTTATTATATATAAAATTTTGAAGAAAATAAATTTTGAAGTTTCTATGGATTTATTTAAATGATTCAAAATTTATAATAATCCCTTCCTACATCAATAAGACAACATTGAAACAACTACATCAGAAGAGAATAGTAAGTGTGCCAGGAGACTATTAAAAAAGTTACCATTATTTAAAAAAAAAAAAAAAGGATAAATTCAAGTATATTCTGAAACACAATTTTTTGTCATTTATTTTCTCATAATTAAGATTTGGAAAGAACTGAAATCAATTAAAGATTCAGTTAAAGAAATATAAAAGGAAAGCAGAAAAATGACATCTGCAAGTGGTGCAATAGGAAGCCCAGAGCCATCGCCTCCCGCCTCCCAAACACACCAAGTAAACAACAACTTATGAGCAACTTCTTTTTGTGAGAAATCAAACTAATTGAAAGGCTCCTGTACCCTGGAAGAACATGAAATCGGACTTACCAGGGCCTGTAGAGAGACTCTGGACACTATCTGCCAGTGTCCCTGACCCTGGAACAGTACCATTGATTAGGAAAAAAAGAGTCCCCAGCTCCTAGCTTCACATAGGAAAGAGGATGGATTGGTTTGCATTTCTAAACCCCAACATTTTTGATAGGGCTCCCTAAAGTACTGGCTTTTGTCTTGCCAGTCTTGGAGCTCTAATGGTTCTGCACAGTGTAGCTGCTTAGAGGAGAATAGATGTGGTGGTGTGACCTGGTAGATGCCATATACAAAAGTCAGCTCAGAATGGGGGACTACATACAGCCAGTAAGTGTCACAGCAAAGAAAATGGTCAACAGAGTTGAAAAACAGCCTATGGAATGGGAGAAAATATTTATGAACTGTATATATGATAAGGGCTTAATCTACCTATAAGGAAATCCTACAACTCCTCAATTTAAGTAGCAAAAAAATCTAATAATCTGATTTAAAAATGGACTAAGGACTTGAATTTCTCTAAAGAAGACTTACAAATGGCTAGCAGCTGTATGAAAAAATGATCAGTGTCACCAAACATTGGGAAGTGCTAGTCAATACTGCAATGAGATATCACTTCATTGTCACTTCACTGTCAGGATGGAATTTATTTTTTAAAAAAGTGTTGGTGAAGAAATAAAGAAATTGAAACCTTGGGCACTGTTAGTGGCTGTGCAGAATGGTACAGCTGCTATGGAAAACAGTTTATCCACAAAGATTAAAAATAGAGCTAACACATGATCCAGCAATCATACTTCTGGGTACTTATATGAAATCAGGAACTCAAAAAGATATCAACATTCCTGTGTTCATTGTAGCTCTGTTTACAAGAGCCAAAATGTAGAAATAAGTCAACAGCCTAAATATCTATCAACAGATGAATGCATAAAGGAAATGCAATACACACATGTACACATACCCACATACACACAATGGTATACTAGTTAGCCTTTAAAAAGAAAGATTCTACAATATGTGACGATATGAATGAACCTTGAGGACATTATGCTGTGAAATATGCTAGTCAAAGAAAAATACTGTATGATTCCATTTATGTGAGGTATCTACAATAGTCAAATTCATAAAGTCAGGATAAGATGATAGTTGTAAGGAGTTAGAGGAAGGAGGAAATGGGGAGTTACTAATCGACAGCTTAAAGTTTCAATCATCAAGATGAATAATTGTTAGAGATTTGCTGTTCAACATTGTACCTGTAGTAAAATGTACACGTAAAATGTTGCTAAGGTTAGATCATATGTTCTTAACACAATATATAAAATAATAATAATAAAAAAAAGTCAATGTTGACTTCTGTTGACCGTGTAGAAAATTAAAGGCCATTCCTTTTGCAATAATAGTACTATTTTAAAAAGAAAAAAAATAAAGGGCATTTTTATAAGATTTGTGTTTACACAATCTAAACACATTTTAAAAGAAATTTAACAACATAGGTACAAATTAATTTTCTAAACTTTCATTGTTTTTAACTATTCTTTTACCAATCTTATTTTTTTCTTATTTTGATCTAAGAGGAAGGCTATTTCCACACTAGTTCTTCAAAGAGCAGGAAAGTATGAAAAATCTTTAAGCTTGCTGCTCATGCATCTTAAAAGGCTTTGTGTATTTATTTGTCTCCATCAGAAAGGTGGCTTCTTTTCAGGTCTCCAGAGGATCTAGACTGCTCCCTGACTATGAGAGAGAAGTCTGCATTATACGAGGCAATGTTAAAGTTGTATTTGCCTATACTTAATAATTGCTGCATCTTTTCTTTCCAAGTTGGAAATTTCCAAATCAGAAATCAAGGGATGGGGGGAGATGAAAATCAAAATTCCAGGAAACTCCCTTATAACTTGTGGAAAGCCCATGATGGTTCCTTTCTAACTAGAAATGATTTCTCAGGAAAAGATAGCCATTTAAAAAAACTCTCTGCTTTCTCTGTTAAATTAAAGCTGAACTTTTTATAAAATTTGCTTCAAATTACCTTCTAGTTATTTTCAAACTGCTTCTCAGAAAATTTTAGACCTTTTCCTGGGCATTTAAAGAATAGATTAGAACTGAAGTTTTAACATAAAGTCATTAGAGAAAAAAATCCGGTGTTACCAGTTCCTTTTTCAAGTGGATACCAAGGACAGTATTGTAGAGTCAAGATTACCACTGGTTCTAAAATCTAACCATGAGAATGTCACTGATATGCTTGAATTTGACCTACCTCCATCTTCTCTAATTCTTGAGAATTAATGCACAGGGTTCATTGATGTTGCACACTTTTGGTTATCTGTTGTTTTCAACATTTAAAAAGAAACATTTATGTGATGAAAAAAGCAAAGAGCATAATAAAGATATAAGCACAAATTATAAAATTATAAAGCAGATAATATGATTGTTAAAATGTAAAGACCAACATTTAAAAGAAAAACAACAAAATTATCAAAATATCTTTAGCTTTTTAAATATAATGGGAAACTAGGGAAAAATTACAAAAAAAATTAATGTTAATATTTGGTGAAGTAAAGGGGACATGAAAATTAGATAAGAATACTATGAAAGATGTTTAAATTTAATACTCCATAGAGAGGAATAGTTTTCTAAGAAAAATATAATTTAAAAATATTGATCACCATGGTATACACCTGGTAGGAAATGTAGCCTAAAATTTGGAATAATAATTCTCAAGCTAGAGTGCCTGTGTTTAAATCCTACCTTTGGCACTTACAAGGTGTATAATCTATCATAAGTTTTAATATTTTTGCAGTGGTTTTCTATTAGATTTTGTGAAACGATAATATTACCTCCTAATGTGTTGAATTAAATAAATTAATATTTAAACCACTTAAAATTGTATTTATTGAGATAGTTACATAAATATTAGAAATAAACGATAATTTAAAAAATGTAACAGTAAAATTATAGCTTGATACCATTTTAGAATATAGATGCTAGAAATCAAATGCAATGTACTTTTAAAAGAACAATGGGTTTACGACATCTGACAAATTGATGTTCTAAATATGAAAATGTTCCTGCAGGTGTTTTAATGATTGCACATATCTAAACATGTAGGAGAATCCAATAACCTAATTAACAAAGCTCTCAAGTAAGCAATTAAGGGTTTGGAAATAAACAGGGCTAAACAGCCTGAAATAAATAGTGGGATAACATCTGTGATAGTAAGTTCAAGCTGAAACTACAACTGTCCTGTAGATATGTTCCAGTCATGGTAAATAAGAGGCTTGCTTTTAATAGTCAATGGTGTAAGAGCCAACAGTTAATTTCACCAAGATGAGTAAGAGACAATTAAAGAGTTATATCTTAGCAAAAAAGAGGTATACATTATATGTCTTTATACGAAAGCAAAGTTAAAATATTTTAGAGGATATGGTCATAAATACAGAAATATAATGCAAAAGAATGGTTAAAAATAAAAATATTCTAAGGCCTGTGTATTTGTTTGAGAGGAGAATTTAGATTTTTTAAAAATTTTTAAGATGTAGTATGCATTTAAAAATTTTAGCAGTAACCACTAAGAGAATAAATATAATTAACTGCCAAAATAATATAGAGAATACGTGGAATTAAAAATAAATTAATTTAAAAGAAGACCAAGAAAAAAACTATGGAAATAGCATGGTACACAGCAAGATTAAGATGATTAACAAAAAAATCTATTAGTAATAATAATACAATGTAAAATTCCAATTATAAATTCCAGACTGACAAACTGGAAAATAAATAAATAAATATATATATATATATAAAAAAATAAATGTGTGTGTGTGTGTTGTGTGTGTGTGTTGTGTGTATATACACCTCCTTCTTAAAGAATCTGGCAATAAAACTTATAAATAGAAAGATTGAAAAATAGAATTACAAAAGTAATAAGCAAATACTAACTTAAAGAAAAAATTTCCATCAGGGAAAATGTACTTGAAGACAAGAAAGAATTATTGAGCCTGCTTAATTAATGATTAAACACACAATTTATTTGAGAAATAGTTCATTATAAAATGAATGTATCTGATATTAATGTATAAATAAAAATTAAGAATATTATAGAAAATATTCACAAATTCACCATTGGAGCTGAATCTTTAAATTTTTTTCTCAGTGCTAGTATGTCTAAAAAGCAATATTTTAGTGGATAGAGAATGTTTGAATAACACAGTAATCTAAATATGCATTATTTTGAAGCATATGTAGAATATTCCTGAATTTTGACTACACGCTATTGCATAAAATTAACATCAACAAAAATCAAAGAATCTGTTATACAGACAGCCCCGTGTGACTGCAGTATGAATTATCTTATACCATAGTGTAAAAAAGGAAATTAATGAACTTTATAAATTTGGAAATGTACACCTCTAAATTTCCATTTCAAAACATGTTCTTTAGTAGAAACAGAAATAAATAATACTGTAAACTACATATGAAAATTTATAGAATGAAACTTAAGTGCTGCTTCAAAATTAAGTAATAGCCTTAAATAAAAAGAATAAAGCTAGAAAATATTACTTTGAAATAAAAATAAATAGGACAAACAAATATAATGGAGATATTAACAGAGAGAAAAAGTAAAGTTTGAGGAAATAAAGATAGAATGAAGAGGAGTCATAAGGCCAAAAATTTCAATGACAAGTGATAAAGCACAGATTGAGAAGAATTGAACATTTTAGAAATTTATTCCAAAAACATAAAAAAATTAGATAATTTGATAGTTTTCCTAGAACAGAATTCATATAGAATAAAATTCCAGAATGTTTCATTAAACATATCAGTATTTAAAAGTTAATAACTGCTTTTATAAATAATCCTAAGTTCTACACAGTTAATATTGAACATTAAAAATTTTCAAAAATCAATCATTTTAATCTACCTATTTTTAAAAAAATAATTAAAGGGACTTTTAAATTATTTTAAATATCTATAGTACATTCAGATAAGGGCAACATAAACACTAAGTCATCGTCTTTTCGCTTACAGATGTAAAAACTTAGTATTTACCATCAATATGTAATTCCATGTTTTTCATACATGATTTCTATTTCCATATTAAATAGGTCAATTTCTAGATTCTTGATTACATTCCATTGGTTTTTCTGTCTCTGTATGAATATCATCTTAATGACTAGTTTTTATAGTTAGATATTTGGCATCTCCACCTTGTTATTCAAAATTATCTTGGGTGTTCTTGGTTTCTGCTTTATTTTAATCATCACATTGTGACTATCTTTGAGGTTTTATTTAGAATTGTACTTAATATGGATTAGTTCAAGGAAAATTGATAGATTTTTTTTACCTGGAATTTTCATATTCTTGAATATTTTTCTCTCAATTATATTATTGCTATTATATTTTGTCACTGGTACATAATAATACAGTGTCTTTTATATATAGGTTTTATATTCAGCGTTATTGCTGAAATCCCTGATCACTTCTAATTTGTTTATTTCACTTATGAAATTTCCAAACATGGGAGTATTTTTCTAAGTTTTTAATACTTATAGGCTAGGATTTCTTGATTTAATATTGAAGCTGTGACAGTGGACTTTGATTCTAGTTTCGAAGAGAAGGCACCATTTAAAATCTTATCTGGAGTTATTACTTCAACAGTTTGTGTTCTGTGTAGAGCTAGTTTGCCAAGAGCTTTTTCATAAATGAACATTGAACTATTTTGAGTATGTTTTCTCCACAATTTTTAAAAATCTATTAAATATTGAAGAAGAACATATTTATATAATACCTAACCTTAAACTTTTCCATTTCTGAGATATGTCTAATTTTTCCATAATGTGTTGCTAATGCAGCCTTGTATACATTTACATACTTTTATTTTTAAATATAAATACTATTATTTGTTTATCATCTATCATCATCTTGATAAAATGAAAGACCATGTAAGGAAGGTTCTGAGGACAAAATCAGACTAGTAACAAGTAACAATGAATTAGTATTGAGCATTATGGCCTTTTGTTTTATCAATAGACTTCATAAATTGCTTTCAAAATGGCACAATTAAGAAAATGTTATTTCATCTATCAAACTACCATCTAACCAGCTGAGTAAAACATATCTTTGATAGAAAAGAGGTGAATGTGGTCCTAATTAGCAATGGGATAATAATGTCTCCCATATTTGCAAATCAAATAAATACCTCTTTGTTTTTTTTTTTATATTTACAAGTAAAGATGGAAGGCAAGTGAGCAAGAAGAAAGTAACTTGCAAAAAGCACCACCAGCAGTTCTATTTATTATAATGATGCTGTCATGCTAATAATGATTGCCATGCTAAGAGTTCTTTGATATGAGTAACAGGTGGCACCTTATAGAGTAAAAACTTGGTACGCAGCCAACACTCCCTATTGGTTTTTCGAATGAATAAATTAATAAGTAACAAAATGTTTAAGGCAAATGCATCCAGTGAACTCAGCAATTGTGTATGTCAAAGATACTTTATTTAAGTTATAAAGAATTGTATGAACTTGGCTTTTGGAAATCCTGCATTTTATGTCATTGTATTTATTATATCCAGCTATGTGATAGTTCTAAGAAACTACCAAAGAAAATCAATAGTACTGGAGATAAATCATGTCATTTTTATCAAACCTAATATATTTCTTGATTTATCATAGAGTTGGAGTATCAAATGTGTCCTGGGCCAGTTAATATATTCTCTCTGGACTCAATTTTTATCTATTTATGTAACAACTCAAAAAAATATGAATTGGAAATTACGAGAAGGAAAATATATTTCTAGAAAAAAATAAGAATAAAAAGATCTATAAAGAAAGAGTTCCTAAATCAACTGTGAATAAATAACTAGTATGGTATTCCAATAAAATTAGGCAAAATCAAGGTATTTAGTAATAGATGTGGCAGTATCTGGACACATCATTTACTTTCATTGCACCTCTGTGTAAATGGATGTGTGGATAATTCTTTCTGAAAGTTATGCCTTGGAAAGATCCACAACATTATTTACTGCTGAACATCTATACATATATACACACACATCTGTACTTATTTTTTAAAATATAAAGTACCACCTCATATCTGCTGAGAATTCAAAGGAGCGGTTAAACTTACTAAAACAATTAAATATAAAGTGTTTGGAAACTTGGAAATGGAAATGCAGAATATGCTTGTGTTAGATAACACTCTAAAAAATCATATATTCTCTCTGCTTCTTTAACAATGAAAGGGGACAATTGACTTGAGTGAATCAGATTTCCTTAATTCAGCTCTACATTTGCCCCCTGTCTAGGACTCTGACCCAACTCACTTAATTTTTGTGAGCCTTAGCTTCTTTATTCATAAATTGGATGAATTGCTCAATAATAGTCATTGAATTATTCAATAACAATCCCTAGCTTGTGGGATTAATTTTTTAGGACTGTCTAAAATGAATGTAAAATATAAAGTCTACTTTTTTCATTCACTGATAGGTATACACAATTAAGAAAAAAGAGTGAAATAGTTCGAAATCACTCATATCTAGTCATAATCATAAAAAAAATTTATGAATTCACTTGTCCTAAAAATATTTTTTTAAATAATAAGTGAAAGTAACAACTGCATAAAATTTTACAATGTAGACTCAGGATGGAGTTTTGAAAAATATTACTTGAAATGGATAAGCTGATAAAAATGAACTATCTAGAATAGTCAGGTATGATAAATTTGTTAGGAGTTTGCAGGAGTAAAAATAAATCCGTAACATGGAACAAATTTCCAACTTAAAATTAGAAACGTGGCCTATGTCCATTCTTTGAAAAACGAATTGCTGTTTTTATTTAAAAGCAGACATCTGTAGCCACTCCACAGATTATGAGAATTGTGATTAGAAACACAGCATATGGTACCAAGTGATGAATCTGAAGATACAGCTAAGTTTAGCGCTAAAATTTCTAGATTTCACTTTAAAACTAAGAAACATTCTGGCGTCATTTTATCATTACATGGAGTTAATATATGATCTCATTCTTAACCAGTCTCTTAAAACACAAGTGTAAATGTAATGCCATTTTCTATTTGGTCTTTCCAAAAAAACTGTGTTTATTTATATATTATTTTGCTGACAAATGTACTAAAATAGGATTGACAATAAGAGAAAAAATATATTATATGTGTACATATTAAGTTTTTAATTCTAAAAACTTTTTCAGAAATTAACCCATAACAGATATATGCAAAGTAAATTATAAAATCTCTAACTTTATGCAAAATGCCTAATGAGAATACTGATTGAAATCCTGTTGTTTGCAAAACATCCATTTTATCTCAATATTAAAATAAGATGTGAGACATATTCAAGAGTACTTTTTGTATTGGTAGATTAGGAGCAGAGACAGAGTTAGTTTTGTTTTGACAAAAATTCTGAGGGCTGTTTTATCCTTTCTTCTTATTTTAAAATACTTTTAGTTACAGTTTTTACTAGTGCTTAGCCCCTTTCAGGTGCTAGGAATAATTTTACTCTTGTGCTGATCCCACCAGACGTTGGAGGAATGATGGGGCCATCCATCTATGTTCCTTCACTACTTGCATGTTTGGACACAGAATTATTGTACTGTCCTCATGCTGTTTGTAGATCTTTGTATTGGAATGGGGACAGTGGGTGTGTGATAGGCTCTCTTTAAGCCATTTGCCTAAAAACATGACTAAAACACTTTTTCCCTCCCTACTTTCTTAAAGACTTAGGTTAGTGGTTAAGAGCACAAACCAAGGAGCTAAACTACTGGGATTCACATCTTAGCTCCTGCACTTAACTTTCTGTGAGGATTTAGGAAAGTTATTTGACTTCTCTGTACCTCAATTTTCAATTTGCAATATATGGGAATGAGTAGTTTACCTTACCATGTTTTTATGAAGTTTAGGTGGAATAATTGATGAAAGTAATGCATGTCATTGTCTGACATGATGAACACTCAGCAAATGTTAATATTTATAATTTATTTATCATGATTTGACATTTACCATATGATCACCAATTACTTTGTCCCTGGGCTCATCCAGGAAGGTGAAACCAATTTATCTGTTGGTTAGATCTCTAAATCTATTTATGTGTTTAAGTCCTTAATTTTAGCCAAGTCTTAGAAAAGAAAGGTGATAAAGCTTCTTCTCAGAAATCTTATACCATCTAAGGTTTGGATATGGGGTTGGTTATTATAATTATCTTTTAAAAACCTCTTTTCCAAGCTCATAAGAAACTATATCTGTTATCCTTATACTGGAAGGGTGGGAAGCTTGGAAGCCTATACTTGCCTCATCATGTAACCACTTTGGCTTATTTCTCCTCAGGGTCTGAGATTTCCAAATTCGAAATTATTTTCTTGGCTTCCACTGTAACTGTGTTATCTCAGTATATTGATGTGTGTGTGTGCGCGCGTGTGCGTGTGTGCATGTGTGTTTAATTGGGGTGTAACAAATTATCACAAATTTAGCAGCTTAAAACAACATGCATTTATTTGTTCAAGCTCTGCAGTTTAGAAGTCCAGGTGGGCTCCGCTGGGTTTTCTGTTTAGGATCCCACAAAGTCAAAATCAAGATGTCGGCCATCCAAGCAAGCCCTTTATCTGGAGGCTCGGGGGAAAAATCTGTTTCCAAGATTCTTACTATTGCAGAATCTAATTTCATTCAGCTATAGGTCCATGGTCCTATTTCCTTCCTTACAGGATGGTGGATCAGGGTTGCTCTTTGCTTCTAGGGCCTCTCTCAAGTTCTTTCCACACGGTCCTTTCAATTTTCAACTAGCAACATTGCATCAGATTCTCTCAATCTCTGATTTCTTCTACTACCAGCTGGAGAAAACTTTCTGCTTCTTTTCTGCTCAAGTGATTAGATGAAGCCCACTCCCTGTTTTAAGGGGGACTAAATAAAAACCTTAAGACACTTGCAAAATTCCTTTTGCCGTGTAACAGTGTCATCACAAGAGTATTATTGGTGGATAAAGGTTATGAGGACCATTTTAGAATTCTGCAAATCATGCTCAGGCAATGGGTATGTAAAGATCTAGGGCTCTTGTTCTGTAGAGAAGTATTAGGGTAATAGGATTTCACACACAAAAAATATATAGTCAAATAACATTTAAAAATATTTTACCAACACATGCATTGTGTGTCATTTTTCATGGATAGTTAGGTGCCAAAACAATTGCTTCATAAATTACTCTTAAATGAGTGAATGAATACAAGTGAGATGGGACCAGGGCCTGATCACATTTATCTGTTCTCCACTTTGTCAGTATAATTGCTAACTATTTGGTCATTTTATCTTAAATCATTATTTTCTGCATTTTTTTTTTTAATTCTGTTTTTCAAATGACTTAATTCATGTTATTTTTTTAAGGACAATATTCAGTATAGAATTTTTGTTTCAATTAAATTTTTGTTTAAAATTTTGTTTTATCAATTATATTTGGTTTTAAAGATTCTAATTTATTAGGAAATTATTGGTTTTAATTTGCTTTTTCTAGAAGTTTCTAAAATTTGCTTTAAATATTATTAAGCGTTATGATTGCATCCAAAAAATATCTTTTTT
Organism: Eonycteris spelaea; assembly: GCA_003508835.1. Taxonomy (NCBI): domain Eukaryota; kingdom Metazoa; phylum Chordata; class Mammalia; order Chiroptera; family Pteropodidae; genus Eonycteris; species Eonycteris spelaea. The sequence continues at coordinate 6,494,326 of PUFA01000058.1, read as the reverse complement.
AATCTAGTCTTTTGTAGATGAACTTAATATAGTTATCTTATTCTCTCTCCCTCTACTGTGCAGGATATAGCCTATTAGTTGTAAATTCCTTTTATACACCTTAGTGTTTTTAATCATAGAAAATCTGGAACAGAAATGTACAAAAAAAATATTTTTTAGTCTTTACATGATTGTCTCACCTCAGACTATGTGCTGAAGAACTAGTTTCTCTCAGATTGAGCAGATAGCCCTAGTTTCAGATTTGAGGATTAATAAGATCTGCCTTTATGTTGCTAGTTTTCAAACACGCACAGACTTTTAACATTAGTGGCTACAGAGCATCATCAATTTTTTTCATCTAGTTCTTCTATTAAATATAGTATAATTTAAAATGGTAGAAATGTACATTTACCCTGTCCAATGAAAACAGAATTTAGCATCTTAGTACTTTTTGCCTTGATATTACTGATGAGAAATTTTAAATATTTGTTTAGAGGAATGCACTTCAATAATTTGGTGCTAATGGGCTAAGCTTTCTATAAAACCACAGAAAATTCTATCCTGTAGTTTTTTGGGTTGTGCTTTTATTGGGGAAATATCTATTTAGACTTTAGAATGAGATTTTTCCTCACCACAGTCATCTATATTATTTGTCTGGAGGCCATCATTCAAAAACATTTATTTTCAGGTGTCTGCCTCAGAAGTCATAATTCATTTGAATCCTTCAGAACCATACAAGCTTCTTAGATATAATCTCCCCTTCACTCTACACATTGCCTTTTGAAACAACATGACAAAATATTAATACATTTAATGTACCTATCACTTACTGGAAATTTCTGAATTTTGTAAGCATCTCTTTCCTCTTGCTGCTAAAGAACATGAAATCCAATTAAGAATTATGATAGGCGAAAGAATAGCATTCTTGGTTTTACAGGCAATTAGCCAATAGAAATTAATGTGGAGTTTTCATTCTCTGGGCATTTCAATTATAGTCATGACTATATAGTGATATTTTGGTCCAAAAGAGACAGTATATGTGATGGTGGTCCATAAGATTATAATGGAGCTGAAACAGCCTTATCACGTAATGCTATCATAGCTGTCATAATGTGGTAGCACAATGCATCACTCACATGTTTGTGGTGATTCTGGTATAAACAAACCTGTACTGCTAATCGTATAAAACTTTAGCACAAACAATTTGGTATAGCACACAATAGTTGATAATAAATGAATGTTACTGGCTTATGTATCCACTATATTGTAATTTTAATTATTTTAGGCTGTACTCTTTCTACTTACTGTTTTCTAAAAAAACAGTATGCTTTGCTATCCTGACAGCAGCTTCATACATCTCATGTTTACTATCTTTTAATCATTTTCTCTTGTACTTGAATTAATCTCATGTTCTTTTGTACAGTAAGATGCTGTATAGGTTTGTAACCTAGGGGCAATAGGCTACATCATGTAGCCTAGGTGTGCAGTAAGCTATACCATCTAGGTTTGTGTAAGTGAACTCTATGATGTTTGTACAATGATGAAATTGCCTGACTGCATTTCTCAGAATGTATCTCTGTCATTGAGCAGTGTATAACTGTATATGATAGACAAGATTTTTCTCCTGTAAGAAAGAAACTAGATTGAAGAAACTTTTTGAAACTTCTTACATGCCTCGTATTAAAAAAAAAAAAATCAGCAATAATCATTTTTCTTTTATTAACTATTATTTTACATGCAAACATGGAAGGGAGAAGACAAGTGTTACTTAATATAAGTGTCAAAGAACCTATGCATATTTTATGAAGCTGTAATAACTGATAAATCTAGCAGAAACCGGAAAAAGAGATATCTGGGGGTAATTCTGTGGCCAGCAAGATAAATTTACTTCTAGTCAACTCAAATAACATGCTTATATAAAGAAGAATGGCCAAATAAGTATAAATTTTATATATGATTTTATCATTTTCTCTACTTAGTTGAACTCTACTAAAGTCCTTTTTTTTTTTTTTGTCAGAGAAAGGAAAATGTGACCATTACCGTAATTCTTTTTTTCTGTTAGTGAAAATTGCAATACAAAATAGGTAATGCGACTCTACTGCTGCCCATGAACAGTAGTACCTCAGCATATCGCTACATGAAAGCTTATTTTACTATCACTTAAGGAACTCATTACCCTTTTATGAGGCTTACATGCTGCTTTACAAATATAGCACTCTAGTAACATTATGGAAGCATCATTTTCTTGCCAGTGGCATTTTTTAAAGCAAGGAAAAAACTAGTTTGAAAATAACTTCCTTAGTGTTCTTAGTCTTTTGTACTATGCTAATATTTTTCTAAACTTTTATTGAATTCTGAGTTTTATTTTAGTTCATCCACCATCTGGAAGTTATTAAAATGTGAGAAAGCCTGTATGATTCTGATTTAATTGTTGAGATAAGAAGCTTCTTTGGATCATCTTTAATAGAACAGGCTTCAGGCCCATTTTCACAAGCAGCCAATGCAACTTTACATTAACATTAGTTTATCATTGACATCATTCCGATTTAAATATCAAAACAAGTTATGTCCAAAAAAGCCCAGTTTACTTAGATCACAGCTATATTACATTAACAATTATAAGTGGCATGTGACAAAATCTCATGTAAATTCTGTCCCAAGTTTTTTGCTATTAACAAAAACTAAAATATGAAAATTTGTGGGTGATTCAGTTTATATATGTAGAGAAAATTCAAGTTTTTTAACTATCATTACTCTCACTTTTTGAGATTTTTTCTCAAATAAAAAGTAGATGAACAAGTTAGAATAAATTATAGGTGAAGTACACAGAGTACTGAGTATGTCTTGCAGGTAAATATTAATTATCTTGGTGTAATGGTGAAAATAAGAGTGCAGATAGATCCATCTCATGACAGTATACTTCATCCGCTGATTTAGAACATCCCCATTTAAGGCATGCCTCTAAATCCACCTAGAAAAGGATATTTGAAATATCATTAATATTGTATTATGATAAGAACTACTTTCTCATGTGAGTGTGAATGAGAGACTCTTTGGAAATGTAATTTAATATATTTGTAAGATAATGAAAGCAGAATGGACAACTAAGGACTTGTTAACTTTTATTGCTCTGTGAAATGATGTAGTTCTATGGACATTCTGAACTTTCTAGAGTTAATATCCACTGTTTCAAGTATGAATAAATTTAAATTATTTATTAATATTAGCCTTTGCCAATACTTAACCTGACTACAATCTTTAAAAAAAAAAAAAAAAAACCAAAGATTTTTCTCTTTATTATAAAAAGGAACTCCAAGAGCTACCTGTTCAAACTTCATTTATTTATTTATGTTTGGCTGGCCCTGATTTGAACCAGGATGTTTGCCAGGGCAGCTGGGGTAAGATGACACTACAGGGATATGAAAAATTCATAACTATAAAATAAAGTATCAGGTAATGAATAACAAATGTATTCACTATTTTGTACATTACATGACAGCTAGCTTTACAATGCTCCTTGTTTTTTCTTATAATGAGAGATCATTATAAAAGTATTAATAGAGATTTTATTACCTAGGAACTTTTAGAAGGCTAGAGGACACTAAAAAGGGGCTTTCTAACTTATTATACAATTGCGATGTTAACATTCTTAACTCAATTTGTACTTTTATAACTAAATATGAAATGTATCAAGTAAATTTCTCTCAAATTTCCAGATGGACAAACAAGACACCTGTATATTTGGTTCAATTATTTCAATATTATACTATGTTAATCCAATTTTATTTTAATTTGAATTTGAGATCAGTTTTTAAAGTTTTAGACAATTGACTTTGTAGTCATCATGAATGGACCTTTGATTCTTTTTTTTTTTTTTATCAAGATGTCATTGGTTAATAAAATCATAAGGGTTTTAAGTATACAATTTAATAATACTTTATATGTATATTGCATTTGTGTCCACCATCCAAAGTTAAATTTCCTTCCATCATTATTGGAAAAATCAATGTTTTCTTTTGACAAAAGTCCAGGTATACAATTCACATAATATGAACTTGGTGTTTCTCTTCCACTAACTCTGTCTATTCTAATTTGCCCATGTCTTAATCTCACTTAATGGGAGGAATAATATATCATGCTAAATTATGAAAAAAATTCTAGAAAGGAGAAAACTTCAAAACTTTTAGTTACATGGCAGAACTTATAACATGTATTTGACAGTTTCTTAGTTTTGTTCTAGCTTAGTCTAGTATATGTTACACACACATATCACTGCACCATACTTCTTTATAACACCTGGGGCTTGTAAAGAAAGAACCATTTGGGAAAACTTGGCTTCTCCAGTCTCGTTTTAGAGAACTGGCTTTTCAAGAAATAAGAGACAATATGGGCAACTTTTTTTTAGGAGAAGTGAGGAAGAGAAATGGAAATTTTTTAGGAGAGTGGCATATTCAGAGTTATAATCCTAGTTAATAAAGAGGGAAAAGAATGAGGAGCTCACCGTTGTCGGGAAAGTCAAGAGGTGCTGAATACTGACTTTGCCACCTTTTAGAATTGATTCAGGTTGGAAAATAATTCAACTTTAAAGAAACTTCGGAAAGAATATGACTCTCAAGGTGTCAATAAACTGATATTTCATAATTCATCAGATTAGAAAATCTTAATTAAATACCAAATATGTGAATTGCAAAAAGCTAGATTCTATATTTGATAAAGTGTGACACTCTTCTATTGCTAAGGAATGTTAAAAATGTGGCTTAAATTTCAACTAAGTTAGATTTGGAATTTCAAATTATACATAGAGAATGACTGAATAGAAATGAAGTTGTCTCATGTGTCCATTTGGAACGTTGAGCCTCAAGATAAATATATTTAACCTACCCATATGTTTATTTAAGAACCTGTATATTATGATTAGAATATTAATATAAAAAATAGCATATGAGTAAGAAATTTCTTGAGCCATGATTGTGATCTGATGAATTGCCTATTAACAGATATTTTTCCATACCATCCTTGTGATAAATTCTAAGAGCAAGATATTGATAATATTTTAACTCATAAATTAGTACAACTGATAGGCTTCATTTGTTAGTTTAGCACATATTTGTTCAGTGTGTACTGTCTCCAGGCATTGTTCAAGGCACTGGGAATAAAGAGGTAAATAAATATACATGATCCCTCTTGATAAGATTTATATTTTGGAGATAAATTCTATCAAGGCTAGAGTTTCATTTAGTATTTATAGAGCCATAATTTCTCCCATAAAGTTCTGTGATACCATTGTCTCATATGGCAAAAAGGAGTGAGGAAAGAGCACCTCAACAGCCTTTATATCTCCCGCCATTCACTTTTCTCCTGCTTTATGCTTTACACATCTGCAGGGGTTTATTCAGCTTTATCCCATTCATTCATTTACTAAGTATTTTGAGTACCTGGGATATTTCGAAGCACTGATTTAATTGCTGGTGATACAGAGTTAAATATAGACAGAAGACTACACAGAAAAGATCTCCTAATTAAATCTTGGGTAATACCGCCACTGAGAAGATGAAAATAGCAGGTGTTACTATTGGAGGGAATATAAAATGAATATTCACGGGAGTAGATGGAGACATCACATAAAAAGCCATTAATACCAAAGGAAGAGAAAATTTCAATATGAAACAAGTATTTAAAAGCTGTGAAGAATCAAAATAAATTAAGTCTGATAAAATAACTTTTTTTTCTGCCTAGTAGATCATAGAAGTAATATGAAAATAAATGAAAAAAAAATTTAAGACAACAGATGAGATAATTTAGTCCAGCTTTCTTTTTCAACCCAGAAATAACTACATGTGACAGAAAAGTGGTACTTGGTATTTTAATTTTAGTTTTTTTAATTAGCTGTTTCACTCTAGTAGGATAGTCTAGAGTTTTAGATGCAAGGTTAAGCATCATAGCAAAGGCTGAATTCAGCCAAACACCATATAAATCCAGCAAGCATTAATCTAGCAACTGCCAATCAGTAAATTCATATTTTACAAATCTTTGCTTACTTCTGCTTCTAGTAGGAATTTTCAATGACATATTGCTTTTGCTTTTATCTTCAGTGCTATAATATAGATTGCACACCATTTTAACCATATAAAGTATCTATGAAATAGAATTGCAATTTAAACATTTCTAACAATTTATTTTTAATACTTGACTAATAATTTGTGTTAACTAGGGAATTATCATTTTCTCTTATTTATTGTGAAACTCAGAAGTATTACAAGGAGTAAGCTTAAGTTTAAAAGGGAAAATCCGATATGGATAACACTGATGGGCAATATTTTCCATAATGGGTGTCTGGAATGCTGATATGCATTAAGGAATCTGAACAAATATATTAAGATATATTGATTTGAGTAAGGTAAAACATGTTTCTTTGTTGCAAGACTTCCCAGAGATTTGATAGATCATACAATTTATAAGGGCATAGATTGTTTCTATCATATTACTTCTGTATATTAAGTATATGATTCTTAATATTTCCCAGAATGAAAGTGCTGTAGTTCCCAAATATGTTTGGCCACACGACCATTTTGTTCCCCTGCAGAGCATCTCGCTGTACTGACACAATTTAGTAAACATCATGAACTGCTGGCACAGAAGTTGAGAGTAATAAATATGGACTCTGCATCCAGGCTGCCTGTGCTGTTGTGTAGCCTACACTGAAGCCTTGGACACTTTGTATAGCTATAGGTAGGGACTTACAGGTGTAGATACGTATAAGAGACATACATGTTGTGTCAATGCCTTTACTCATAAAAAAATTAAAAAAACCCTTGTAACACCACCTATTTTATGAGGCCATTGTGTGGATTAAATAAGCTAATACATGTAAAGCATTTTAAATCATATCTGGCACATGGCAAGAGCCAAGATGGTTACTGTCTGTATTACAGACCAAGTAACTTTACCCAAGGTCATGCAGCTATTTGGTGGCAGCGTCAGGATTTATCTTAAGTCTGTCTGACTTCAAAGACCAGGCTCTCAGGACAATGCATGATTCATTTCTAAATACATTGTGCGGACAAGAATTTCCAGGGGAGCTCAGAGATAGGAGAATTCATTTCCAATTGAAATTCTGAGAAATGAAAAGGAGTGGGCATTTTAAGTGAATGTATTGGCATGAGTAGAGGTATAGTGTTAGAAAAGTGTAAACATCCATAAATTGATATTTTTTCTTCTGACTTTTGGTAATCCTAACGAAAGTATTGTCAGGTAAAATTAATTGGAAAGGAAAATATTAACCTGGAATCTCAACACTTAGTCATAATTGTTTATATTTTCTTATTTTGTGTTTTCTTCAAGTATCTGTCCATAGATGAATATATGATTTATAGTTATAATTATGTGAAAAATCGCTATTTAACTATTGTTTAATCAAGCACTGTGCTGCATGTCTTTCTTACTATACTGTGCAACAACTGAAGAAAAATCACTGCAGTTGGTATATGCCAAATTACATTTATACGTGTGTGTATATAATACACATCTATATACACATATATAATACTCGAAAGTATGTGTTAATATTTAAATAAACCTCATTATTCAGAAGCAAAATGTCTAAGCAACATTGTACATAATAGTACAAATTTTAAAAAAGTATTAGTTAAAACTTTTTTAGTTTCAAAAGTAAAAAACTTTTAATTTTTTTATTAATGTATAGTTGTCATACGATATATTATTAGTTTTAGATATACAACACAGTGATTCAACATTTGTATACCTTACAGTGTGACTACCTTGATAGTCCAGTAACCATATATCACTGTACAAAGTTATAATGATATAATTGACTATATTTTCTGTGCTGTACATTACATCCCCATGACTCATTATTTTATAACTGGAAGTTTGTTCCTCTTATTACCCTTCACCTTTATGACCCATCCACCTATCTTGTTCCCCTCTGGCAACTATCAGTTTGTTCTCTGTATCTATGTCTGTTTATGCTGGTTTTTTTTTTTTTTTTTTTTTTTTTTTTTTTTTTTTTTTTTTTAGATTTCACGTATAAGTGAAATAATAATATGGTATTTCTCCTTTTCTGACTTATTTCATTTGGCATAATGCCCTATAGGTCCATGCACATTGTCATGAAAGGCAAGATTTTATTTATTTTTTTATCGCTGAGTAATTCATTGTAAATCTATACCACACCTTGTTTAACCATTCTTCTCTCAGTGGGCAGCTAGGTCGCTTCCATGTGTGCTGCAGCGAACCTAAGAGTGCATATATCTTGTTGAATTATCATTCTTGTTTTCTTTGGATAGATACCATGAAGCAGAATTGCTGGGTCGTATGGTATTTCTATTTGTTTTTTTTTTTTTTTTTTGAGGAGTCATCAGACTGTTTTCCATAGTGGCTCCACCAATTTATATTCCTGCCAATAGTGTAACAGGGTTCCTTTCTTGCCATTCTTTGCCAACACTTGTTATTTGTTGACTTTTTGATAATAGCCATCCTGACATAGGATGAGGAGGTATCTGCTTTACTTTGAAATTAATATATAAAGAGAAATTAATTGAATTTTATAATCCAGGATTCCAAAAAGGTTTATGTTAAGCTCAAAGGAATTCTAGTACCCAAAACTCAAATCTTACCAATTCAGAATTAATGTAATAATAACATTAGCTAACATTTATGGGTGCTTATGGAATGTTTCAGGTACTGTTCTGAGCATTTTTAAATACTTATTTTTTAAGATTTGTTAGAAAAGAGAATTTTATTTGTTGGGAACTAGGTTTAATACCTTCCTCAGCTCCATGTGTGAAATAATCTCAATGGTGGTGGGCTGGAGCACTTGAATTGTTCAGACCAAGATCATCTGCCCACCAGAGTTATTCCTAATGGTGTAAAGACTCAGTCTTACCAAAAACACAAGGACACTCATAGGGAAGGGGTTTCAGCGCAGATTAAATGATTGATATCTGCTACTGGAATCCACTTATGAAATATAAAGAACTTTCCTGCTTCCCAGGATCTTCCTGCTTTTCTCCAAATAAAAATATGAATGTTGCAGGAATAAAGTCAAGACAAAAAGTGCTAAAAATGCTCAATTTTGTTTTCATTAGACAGAATAAATGTTGTCTTACCATTTAGATTGCATACTTAATGAAAGAGGCGATTGAGAAATTGACATTGCCCTGTAGCTCCTGAAATGTAAAAGCCTATGCATTTTTGAAAAATAGAACATAATAGCAGCTTTTTAATTCTGAATCTGAAACTGGGTTGGTCTGTCTGCTTATAGCCTGAGAGTAACTAGTTCTGAAGAAGAGTTTAAATTCTCCAAGCCAATCCTGTATATACTGTTTGTCTAGCCTATCATTTCACAAATTTTACTCATTTATATACCAGATTTATGAACTTTACCTCTCTAAATACTATTTCTTACCTTTAAATTAACTAATACTTTTGTTCTTTAAAGATTATTTTAAAACCTATACCATATTAGAAGTTGAAAGTGAATATTTTTCATAAATATTTAAATAAATTAAAATTATTCTAATTCAAAAAATGTGTCTATGTAGTACCAAAATACAGACTTCATGTCATCAGAGTTATGTATTAGAAAAAAGTAGTTTTGGCTCCTTTTCAGGACTTTATGAAGGAGGATGAGGCAGATTTCCTTGACGTTGATTTCCTTAAGTGCCTTTCATTGACATCGGGCTGGCATTACATTGTGGCTTTGCTCTTTGAGATATGTCTGACTTCTTCTATAAGTAGTAGTGGCAAACACAGCACAGCAGAAATTATGTGAAAAGCAGTAGTCATCTATTCTTCAATTTATGATGTATTTGGGGGACTGTCAGTTTTGTACCAATTAAAATAGAGTTGAGGGAAGCATAAAAACAATATTCGAAGAAGATATAAAATATCAACTTATTCACTATTTTTTGACATTGAAGAGAAAGTTTCATTGAGTTGAAGAAATAAAGTTGTTAAAAGTTTGGAGAAAAAGAAGTTCACCTTAATTTTTTCTTATCCTTGGTTCCTGAGTTCAGATTTGTCCAACATGCAACATCTTTAAGACTGGGAAAGTCATAGCTCACAGTCATAGGTTGGACAGCAAGTATTCTTGATTGACAAATAATAGGAGAGAGAAAGGATGCATATGTACAAGTTGAGATGGAAGGGGTGGAAAGATACTTTAGAGTTGTAGTCAACTATTTGGAAGTGATAAATTGAAATCAAGGCATCCAGAAACAAAAACAGATGCCCATTTTTCTCGTTTGGCCCCAGTTTATTCCCTGTAATTAAATGGATACTGTTTTGTGGAGCCTCATCCTAAGTTCTTTTCTGTCCTGGAATCCTGAAAGACATTCTGTGTGGATGTTTAAAAAATACAGCTTGCACCCAGAGTGTAAATATTGAAAAAACTTCAAAGATAAGAGAGAAATACTACCAGGCTCCAGGTAGACTTAATCAACCCACAGTTTTGTTTTTCTCTGAAACGTGTGTATAACTATTTTACCATATGTATTTGTATATTTATTTGTTTGCTGTTTGTTTTTAAATGCATCTGCCTCTACCTCTGGCAGAATGTGAAGCCAGGAGCTATGTAATATTTATCTCTACTATTACAAAATGAGAAATAATAATGCTTAATCAATTCATTTAACATATTTAAGTAATGTGTTACAAATAGACCTTAATAAATGTTAGTCTTTGCTTTTGAGTAGACCCGAGAAAACTGATGAATTGTCTAAAATCAGCCTCTTTCTAGATTCCTTGTCCATATTAGGGCTTTGTCTTTATAAAAGAGATTTTCACATACAGAGCTATTTGACAAAGTTTTTCTTACCTTAATTTTAGTATGTCTTAATTTAAGTCTAATGGAAACTGAAGAATGCATTGAACTGAATATTAGTTCTACAGGCCACTATCAGTTTCATGAATTTTAGTGCTACTAATAGTCATAGATCTACCTCATTTAGACAACCAAACACTTATATTTTCACTTCCACATATTCTTTTAAACATATGTTGTGGTAAAATTGAAGTGATTTCAATAGATAAGAATTGCATGGTCAATGTACGCTGTTTGCTGTTAATAATATGAGCTATCCATTTAAAACGGTGGCTCTGTGTGCCAAGCATGGCTCTAAGTGTTTGATTACTTGTTTATTTTCAGAACATTCTTACCAAATAGGTATTTTAATCACAATTTTGTAAATGAATAACTGGAGGCACAAAGAAGTTAAACAATAGTGCAAAGATCAAAAAATTAAAAAATTATGAGATTGAATTTAAATCAGAAATACAAGCACATATTTTATCTATTAAAATAGGCTGTCTTTTTTTTCTATTGAATTATATTTTTTATTTCTTGAGAGAAAAAGTGTTTCCACCCTGTCTTTAAACTGTATTTTTTATTTTTGTTTATCATCTTGATAGAATCATTCTAATGTTTCTCTTTTATATCTAACTCCATAAAATTGTGTTTAAATTACCCACTAGATTTCTCCTCCCATGTAAATCTGAATTGATATTAAGAAAAGTAAAATATTCTTTCCATGTTAAAATATTTTGGTCTCTGTGAATATTCCCCTTGAGGGGTTCTCTTTCACTATACCTCATAAATCATGTAATCACTATCCGATTTTGTCATGCCAGCTAAGTAGTTATGGATACATCATTAAATGACGTGATTTATAGTTCTGGTAGGTAATCTCTGATGGCAAATATCCTTTAATGTCTTCTTCCATAGGACTAAGTGCTCTTTATTAGTGATTTCTTGAAGTTTTTTTAATTGAGTAAGAAATTTTAAAAAGCAAAATGTAATCAGAACTGCTTCAATGTATTCAATCAGACAGTATGTGTATGTTATATCTGACCTCTCGTCAACTTCTTATTAAGTTTTTATTCCTGGAGTTAAAAAAAATACAATTTTTCCTATGTACAAACAGAAAAACATAAAATTGCTATACTGTTTTTCTAACTTTGGGCTTTTAAAAATTTTTCTAAAACATGTTTTTAGTGAGGTATTCATATATATTTTTATTAAAAAATATTAAAGATTGCAAATCTAGATCAAAATGGTTTTAAAAGATACAAAAAATGTACCATCTTTTATACCAATTATTTTAATGTACTATTTAAAAGTATTACTTTGAGAAGATTAGTGCCATACCATAGGTAATGCTTATAATAACTTGGACTGCAGGAATCAATGCCTAAGAACAAACATCTGACTTTGTAGTGTAAAGGATAGGACCAATGCATTCTCTAAAATATACCAGAAATAAAAATATTTAAAAATTACTATTAACAGTCTGTGTGAAGTTATAGCTACAATCTACCAACATTTCTCTTATGTTTATCTTTTTATTTGAAGAATACCATGCCATGTTTAAGTGCCGCTTGGTTTCATGTAAATAAAACTTCCACAAACCGCATTCCATCTCTCTCTTACACTTGATTCCTTAGTGTACTTGGCCATATACCTTCACAATCATTTCTACCAGTCAATGTCAGATTCCCTAGAACAGTACTGAGACAGGGACACTGTGGTCTGTGGTTTATGGAGAGATGGAGAGTGTACTCTACAAAAATCTGTAAAGAAGAAATAAAGCAAGGAGAGATATAAACCCTGAGCAAGGATGAGGTTTCAGATAGCGTCAGGCTTTTCCTGGTTCACAGGGGAAGGGTTATAAATCATAAATTAGATTTGTCCCCTTTAAATCTACCCACTCACCCATCTATTCCATTCCTACAAACAGTATGGTATACAAAATCCCAATCAATTTCTGTTATGTGCATTTATATACATATTTGTAAATATACTGTTTAAATTTAACACAATTTAGCATACATATTTTCTTGACATTTTGCCTTTTTCTCAGTGTGGCTAGGTTTATGTCACTCTTTAATGACTGCATAATATTCCAAGGCATAATTGCATCACATTATGGCTATAACTTCTCCATTGATAAACACAAATAGTTTTCAAATATTTAAGTAAAAATAAGGCAATGAAAAATATTCTAGCTTCACATTTGTGTATCATTTTATGAAGGGCAACTAGTGTAGTAATATAATGATGATTGAATGGATGAAAAGTAAGCATATTTTTGTATTATTTTTATTGTTTATTTTCCCCAAATTACTATTTCAAAGATTATCAAAACAATTATTCTTTTGAAAGTAGAAATAATACCCCCAAATTAGTTGATCAAATGGCAATAAAACTGGAAATTAATTATAAAATTGGGTAACCAACTAAAGTACTCTCCCTGGAAAACTTAGGAAACTATTTTTTAAACAAGCCTTGTATCACAGGGGAGTAAAAACTGTAATTGAGGATGTTATAAAAAAAATGACAAAAATCAACATATCAAAATCAAGGGAGTACAGTAAAGCAGAGTTCAGTAGAAAACCTATAGCATTAAATAAGTATATGAAAAATGAAGAATAAAAGAAATGTAATGCATAAATCAGAAAGTTTTAAAAGAAAAAATAAACAAATTAGAAGCTAGAAAATAATAAATAGTCATAAATTAAATTGATAAGAGAAAAACAATAGAACCAATTATTAATTGAAATAATTTAAAGTTAAAACAGACACACCCTAGAGAAACAAATCAAGAAAAAGGGGAAGGAATCACAAATATGCAAAATATTAAATAAATCAATGGACCTCACAAAATTGTTTAAAATTTGTAAGAATCTATTTTGCATAATTCATGCAAATAAATTTGAAGACATGATATAATGGATAATTTCCTAAGAAAAGTATAATTCCCCAGAATCAACCCTAAAAGAAATCACAATATGTAATTTTTCTTGTGCTGATTTTTTCAAAGTGTTTCGACTAGATTTTTCTTTTATAATAACTGATCGATAAAGACCTATTGTTCTTCCAATGTTTCTAGAATAATGTCAGTTGTGTCAAATCTCTCTTTTTATTGAAAACATTTCTGGGAATCTTCTGCTTCCTGTTTCTGTCTGTCCTGTACTTGCTGGACCTATGGTTTATCCTGAGTGGATTGTCTTTTTCTTTGGTCTTGTGTGTTTCCCTTTCATGATTTTTAAAATTATTTTTTGGTTAATTTAATTGGTAAAAAAATTTCTTGCATGTCTTATATATTTTGCTTTCGTGTTTTTATTTTGGATTATATTCTATATTCCAGTGGTGCTTTTAAAAATTTTAATGCCATTGTGACTCTAAGCCAATTTCTTTTTCCCTTTTTTATCATTCTGTTTTAAGGAAGCTTTATCATTTTCCCTGTGTTCCTAGGATTTTGAAATTTCATGACAATGTATCTTAATGTGAGTCTTTTTTGATTTTTTCTAAATACTTAATGATCTCCTGCATTTTGAAAATTTATATATTTCCTTTAATACTAGCACTAACATCAACAGCAATAGAACTACCACTTGCGTAGCACTTAATGTATACCAGGTGCTATTCAAAGTGCTTTTGCTTTGTATATCTGAACTCATAACACTGTCATGATGAAGGAGGTACTATTATTTTCTTAGTTGTAAAGATGAGGAAACTTGGGCACAGTGAGTTTGAAAAATTTGCTGAAAAGTTACACAATTAGTGGCAGATGGAATTTAACCTAGGAATTCTGACTTTAGAGTGATTTTGGCCATTCTAATAGGTATGTAGTGGTATCTTGTCATTTTAACATACATTTCCCTGACAGCATATGATGTGGGGCATTATTTCATGTGTTTATTTGCTATCTGTATACCTTCCTTAGTAAGATGTCTTTAAGGTCTTTATCGAATTTTTTTAATTGGTTGTTTTCCTTTTTACTGTTGAGTTTTAAGAATTCTTGCATATTTTAAATAACAGCCCTTTATTGGATTTGTCTTGTGCAAGTATTTCTCCCAGTTTGTGGACTGTTTTCTCATACACTTGACATTATGATTGCATCAAATAGATATCAAATTAGGAAGAATTAGCATCTTAAAATTACTGTCTTCCTATCTATGAACATAGAATATTGTTCCATTTATTTAATTCTTCTTTGATTTCATTCATCAGAGTTTCGTAGTTTTTTCATATAGATCTTGTACTTAAGCATTTTATTTTTTGGATAATTATATAAATATCATTGTTTTTTTTTATTCCATTCACTCATTGCTGGTATATAGGAAAACAACTATATATTAACCTTGTATCCTGCAACCATTAAAATTGCTCATTAGTTCAGGCATTTTTGTTGTTGTTAATTTTATCAGATTTTCTACATAAACAATCATGTTATCAATGAAGGGATGAAGTTCTGTGTCTTCCTTCCCAATCTGTATACCTTTTATATCCTTTGCTTGTATTACTGCATTAGCTAGAACTTCCAGTATGATATTGGGGAGGACTTCTGAATGGGGATGTCCTTGCTGTGTTCCTGATCTTAGTGAGAATGCTCTAATTTCTAATCTTTAAATATGACGTTAGCTATAGGCTTTTTGGAGAGATTCTTTATCAAGTTCAAAGTTTCTCTCCAATTCTAGTTTACTGAGTCCTTATTAAGAATGGTGTTAGATTTTGTCAGCTGCTTTTTTCTGCATTTATTGATATGGGCATGTAATTTACTTATTTTACCATATTAATCTGATTGCATTCATTGATTTTTTGCAATTTAATTTATTGCAGTGACATTGGTTAATAAAATTATATAGTTTTCATGTGTACAATTCAATAATATATCATCTTTAGATTGCATTGTGTGTTTACCACCCAAAGTCAAATCTCCTTTTGTCGTCAAATATTTGACCCCCCTATACCCTTATGTACCTCCCTCCTTTCCTCCTTCCTTTCCCTCTGGTAACCACTAAACTATTGTCTGTGTCTATGACTTTTTGTCTATCTATTTGTTGCTTTCAGTTTTTTATCCTACATATGAGTGTAATCATGGTTCTCAACATTTTCTGCCTGACTTTGCTTAGCATGATTATTCTCAAGATCCATCTATGTTGTTGCAAATGGCAGTATTTCATCTTTTCTTATCGCTGAGTAATATTCCATTGTATATATGTACCACATCTTTATCCAATCATCTGTCAAAGGACACTGATTGTTTCTATGTCTTTGCCACTATGAATAATGTAATACTGCAGTGAATATTGGAGTGCATATATCTTTACAGATAAATATTTTCAATTTTTTTTGGTAGATACTGGGTCGTATAGTAATTCTAGTCTTAATTTTTTGAGGAACCCCTATAAGGTTTCCCATAGTGGCTGTTCTGACTTAACATTCTCACCAGCAGTGTATGAAAAGGGATCCTTTTCTTCTACAACCTTTCTACTTATGTACTAACAATGGAATTTCAGAAGAAAAGAAACAAAATTCCTTTTATAATGCGACAAAAAGAATAAAATACGTAGGAATAAACTTAACAGAAGATATGAAGTATCTATGTACTAAAAGCTATAAGACATTATTAAAAGAAATTGAAGAAGATAAAAGAAATAGAAAGATATTTGATGTTCATGGATTTGAAGAATCAACATAGTTAAAATGGCCATATTACCCAAAGCAATACATAAATTTAATTCAATCCCCATCAAAATCCCATCACCATTTTTTAAAGAAATAAAAAAAAAAAAAATCATCAGATTTGTTTGGAATCATGAAAGACTCCAAATAGGCAAAGCAAACCTGAGGGGGGTAGGGAGGAAGACTGAAGGGATCATACTGCTTGACTTCAAAATATACTATAAAGAGACAGTAATCAAAACAACATGGTATTGGCAGAAAAAGAAACATACAGACCAGTGGAACAAAATCAAGAGCCTAGAAATAAACCCACATATATATGTGTAAATAATTTCCAACAAAGGAACCAAAAACATGTATTAGTGCTGGGAAAATTGGAAAGCCACAAGAAAAAGAATGAAACAAGACTGCGATCTGTCTCCATACACCAAAATTAACTCAAAATGGCTCAAAGATCTAAATATAAGACTTGAGACGTTCATTGGTTTTTAAATGTTGAAACAGACTTGCATGACTGGGATAAACAGCACTTGGTCATGGTGTACAATTCTTTATATTCCTTGTTAAATTGAATTTGCTATATTTTTGAGGATTTTTTATAAACAATTGGTAATTTTTCTTTCTCGTATGTCTTTGTTTGCTTTTAGTATTAAGATAATGCATGACTTATAGATTGAATTAGGAAGTATTTCCTCTGTTTATATCCTGTGAAAGATATTATAGAGAATAGGTACAATTTTTTAAGTGCGGGGTAGAATTCACCATTAAAATGATCTGAGCCTGGTGCTTTTAGTTATGGAAGGTCATTAATTCTTGAGTCTTGTCCTCACTGAGCCTCTAATAATTTGTCAATTACCTTTCAGGTTTCTCTGTTCCAGCACTGGTTTATTCCACACTTCCTGCCTGTAAGTTCTACTCTGGTAAGCCAAGACACCCTGCATTCATTTGTTTCTGTCTCCAATCTTGGGGGAGTGGCCTTCCTTGTATCCTCTCCTCTCTTATGAAGAATAGTTAATTTTTTCAATCTGTTCAACTTGTTTTTTGGGTGTAGTGATAACCTTCAACTCCTCACATGTGGAAAGGAAAAGTGTAAGTCTGCTCATTTTTTCATATTTGTTTGTACATTTGCTTTACTGAGCTTTGGGTGTTCTTTGTATATATTGATATGATTCCTTTAGCAGATATGCTATTTACAAATATTTAAAAATTTCCTTCAGTGTATGGCTTGTCTTTTGTTTTTATGAGTGACTTTCAGAGAGCAAACATTCTTAATTTTGATATGTCTAATATGTATTTTATGGAGCATAGATTTGGTACTATATTGAAGAACACAAGGTTAATAATTTCTATACTATTTTATTAAGAGTTTATAGTTTTGGGTTTGATACAAGTTTGATTTATTTTGTAACTTTTTAAAATGGCATTAAACATGGGTTAAAGTAATTTATTAATGTTTACATTTAGATATCCAATGGTTGAAGCAATGCATGTTGAAAAGATTGTCTTTTTTTTTACTGAATTTCCTTTTAGATTTTTAAAAATATCCATTTATAATAAGCATGTGGGTCTATTTCTGAACTTTCTATTCTGCTCCAATGATCTATTATCATGTTAAAAATCACACTATCTTGATTATTATAATTTCATAATACTTATCGAAGTCAGATAGTATAAATACACAAACTTGATTCTTTTTATTATTGTTTTGGCTGCTCAAGGTTTTTAAGTTGTTATGGCTATTTCAGATCTTTTGGATTTCCATACATATTTTATAATCATTTGCGTCAATTTCTTCAAAAACATTTGCTGATGTATTGATTAAAGTTACATTGTATCTATATCAAGGAAAAATTTGCATGTTTAAAATGTTGAGACTTCAGACGATGAAAACAGCATGCCTTTCTATTATTTGTATCTTTTAAATTTCTTTTGATAATCTTTTATAATTTTTATTATACAGGTCTATGCATCTTTTGTTGAATTTGTCCTTAAGAGTTTTATACTTTAGTGATGTTATAAATGGTATTCTGTTTTTTAATTTCAACTTTTCTTTGTTAGAAGCAAACTTGGTTTTTCTTGTTGATCTTGTATCCTATAATGTTGCTAATCTCACTTATTGGTAGCTTTTGTGTAGATTCCTAGGATTTTCACAGAGTCATGTCCTGTACAAATATACAGTTTTACTTCATATTTTTATTCAATCAGTTATCTAGGGCTGAATAAGAAGGTACTTCAAAATGTAGTGACAAAAAAAACCCGTGATTGGAGATGTGGTCTTTCTCTTGGTTTTGCCTAAACTCACTTCTGTGGCTGTATCAAAATTGCCTCTGAGCTGCCAAATTTCTGTGGACATGGGACAAACTGAGAAACTTACTTAGCTAAGTATATAATCCATTTCTTAGGGAAAAGGAACAAAAGTCTAAGACCTCTTGATGGAAGGAGCTACAAAAATTGTTTCCATATTTGATCTATCAGAGTATTGGTATATTACTTTCTTACATATTGTTCGATTTTATTTGCTAATATTTTAAATAATATTGCTCTATTTTCAGAGGATTTTGAGTGTGTTGTATAAAGTCTTATAGAATATATGATATATAATCATTAAATGTCTATGGACTTTAGTAATCTAAAATTAATCTAAGGATCTATGGAAGTATCCCATCTTTCTTGCTAATATCGGTCACTTTTCTACTTAATCAGCCTTACAAGAGGGTTATTCCGTTTATTAATCTATATGAAGAATAAACTTTACCTTCCTTAATTTTCTATGCTGTCTGCTTGTTATCTATCTCAAGTATTTGTGCTCTTTACTTACGTATTTATTCCTTTTACTTACCTTTGTTCCTTTTGCTTTTATTGTAGCTTTTTAAGAAGAATTAGATCATTTATTTTTTTAACAATAACTTTAAAAACTATAACTTTTTTAGTATTTGATTATCAGCATTTTACAGATTTTTATATGTTGTCTTTTTTTAATATCACTTGTTTTACAATATTTTATTTTACTGTGACTCATGGATTATTAAAATCATATATTTAACCTATATATGTGAGAATTTTTAGATATATTTGATTATCTATTTTTATTTTTTTATTTTTATAAAGTTTATTGGGGTAACATTGGTTAATACAATTATATAATTTTTCAGGTGTACATTATAATTTGACATCTATATTTTCTATTGTGTGATTACCACCCAAAGTCCAGTTTCCTTCAGCTACCATATATTTGACTCCCTTTATCTACTCCTTATTCTACCCTTTCCTTACTCCCCTATACATGACCCCATTTACCCCATCTTCCTCTCCTCCTTTGCCACCTTCTGGTAACCACTAGTCCATTGTCCATGTCCCTGAGTCTCTGTTTGTCCTGTTCATTTGTTTCTTTTAGGTTTATATCCCACATATAAGTGATATCATCTGATTTTCTATTTTTTTCTGTCTGGCTTATTTCACTTAGCATGATTATCTTGAGGTCCATCCATTTTGTAGCAAATGGCACTATTTCATCTCTTCTTATTGCTGAGTAATATTCCATTGTACATATGCACCACAGCTTCTTTAGCCAGTCATCTATAATAGGACATTTCGGTTGCTTCCATGCCCTGGCCACTGTGAAAATGCTGCTATGAACAGCGGTGTGCAAAATCTTTTGGATATAAGTTTTCAAGTCTTTGGGGTAAATACCCAGTAGAGGGAATGCTGGATCATATAGTACATCGATTCTTAGTTTTTTGAGAGACCTCCATACTGTCTTCCATAGTGGCTGTACCAATTTGCAGTTCCATCAGCAGTGTATGAGGGTTTCTTTTTCTCTTCACCTTCTCCAACATTTGTTATTACTTGTCTTGTTGATTATAGCCATTCTAACAGGTGTGAGATGGCATCTCATTGTGGTTTTGATTTGCATTTCCCTAATAGCTAGCGATGTTGAGCATCTTTTCAATATTTGTTGGCCACTTGTATGTCCTCTAAGTAAAAGTGTCTGTTCAGGTCCTCTGCCCATTTTTTGACTGGACCATTTGCTTTTTTTTGTTATTGAGTTGTATGAGTTCTGTGTATAGTTTGGATATTAGGTCCTTATTGAGAGCGTTGCTTGCAAATATATTTTCCCATTGTGATGGTTGCCTCCTTACCTTGTTGACAATTTCTTTTGCTAAGCAGAAGCTTTTTAGTTTGATGTAGTCCCATTAATTTATTTTTGCTTTTATTTCCTTTGCTTTTGAGGTCAGATTCATAAAAAAAAAAAAAATCCTCTTAAGCCAAGGTCCTTGAATTTAGTTCTATGTTTTCTTCTATACATTTTATTGTTTCAGATCTTATATTCAGTTCCTTAATACATTTTGAGTTAATTTTGGTGTGTGGTGATAGACAACAGTCTAATTTCATTCTTTTGCAGATGGCCTTCTGATTTTCCCAGCACCATTTACTGAAGAGGCTTTCCTTTCGCCACTGTATATTTTTGGCTTTTTTGTCAAAAATCATTTGACCATGTAAATATAGGTTTACTTCTGGACTCTTGATTCTGTTCCACTGGTCCGTGTGTCTGTTCTGCTGCTAATACCATGTCGTTTTGATCACTGTCACTTTGTAGTATAATTTGAAGTCGGGCAGAGAAACGCCTCCTGCCTCATTCTTTGTTTTCAGAACGGCTTTGGCAATTCGGGGTCTTTTGTGCTTCTATACAAATGTGATGATTTTTTTGTTCTATTTCTTTAAAAAATGTCAATGAGATTTTGTTGGGGATTGCATTAAAGCTGTATAATGCTTTAGATAATATGGTCATTTGATTATTTTTGAATAATTGAAAAAATAATTATTTTTTAAAGTCAGAAGATATACTTTTTATAATTTTAATTTTTTTTTTTTTTTACTTGATAGAGAGTTGTTTTATGGCTCAACATAGGGACTATCTTGGTAAATTCCATATGCACTTGGAAAGAATGTGTTTGCTGACATAGTTGAAAATAACGTGCATTGAAGGGCCATAGTTTAATGGTTTCTTACAAAACTAGATCTATTCTTATCTAACAATTCAGCAGCTGTGCTCTTTGGTATTTATCTGTAGGGCCTGAATACTTATGTCCACAAAAAACCTGCACATGGATGTTTATGGAAGCTTTATTCATTTTTGACAAAATTTGAAAGCAACCAGGATGTCCTTCAGTAGGCTCATGAAAAAATAAACTGTGATAATCCAAGCATTGGATTATTATTAAATACTAAAAAGAACTGAGCTATCAAGACAGGAAAAGAAATAGAGGAACCTTAAATGCATACTGCTAAGTGAAAGAGGCCAATCTTTAAAGGTTATGTACTGTATGATTCCAACTATATGACATCCTGGGAAAGGCAAACTAGAAGCAATTAAAAAGGTCAGTGGAATTTTAGGGCAGTGAAAATACTCTATATGATATAATGATGACTATATGTCAATACTCTTTAGTCCAAATATATGGAATATATAACATCAAGAGTGAGCCCTAACATATATAAGCTTTGGATAATTATGATGTATCAATGTAGGTTCATTTTTGGTAAAAATGTACTATTCCATGACTAATGTTGATAATGGGGGAGGCTGTGCATATGTGAGGCAAGGGCATAGGAAATCTCTGTACCTTCCTCAATTTTGTTATAAAATTAAAACTTCTCTAAAAAAAAAAGTCCTAAAAAACAATAAATTTATTTATGATAGTTGGAAGTGTTCTAATCTTTTATATTCTTAAATGTTTTTTCCTGTTCTAATTATTGAGAGAGGAATGTTAAAATCTTCAAATATGGTAGTAGATTTGCCTATTTTTTTTTTCCTAAAAGACTATTAGTTGATAAGAAGTGATTAGACTATAGGGATATTTTAAGTACATAGTCCATACAATTTGGAGTTGCCATTTACTGAGTTGGGAAGAATACTGTATGATATTTTCTGTTATCAGTGAATCCAAGAAAAAAAATGGTTTAAGTTATGTTTGTAGGTAACATGTGGAGAAGGGGAAAGTAACTGAAATTAAAAAGTTTGAAGAACCAGATTTTAGAAGAATTATGGATGTTAATGTACCATCATTGTGATTGGACTCAAAATAGAATTCTGCTAGAAATCTTTATTTTTTGACTACCTTTGTGAAAATAACTTTATATAGAGAGCTAGAAATATATCATTCAGTTGGTTGACATATTCAATTCATTTTTGTACTGTATTCTATTTGACTTGATGTAAGTCTGTTTTAAACCTTTAAGAGTGCTTATTTCTTTTTCATTTCTACCTGGTGCTTAGAGTTCTCTGATCTGTACTAAGTATAAGCTGAGTTTATGAATCACAAAATACCTATGTTAATAAGAATATCAAATATCTAATATAGTGAGACTCCCCACTACAAAATACCCACCAAGGAATTATCAGCCTTTGCTAATACATTTTCAATAATGAGAATGCATTCTCCCTTGAGATAGCTGATTCATTTAGTAATCTAGTAAAAAGAATACTCAATATTGACTGAAAATATGTCTTAATTACTTTGTAAAATTAATTGGAATGCAGATATTGATATTTTTTAGAAAATGCTAATATATAAAAAATCTGACTCACAATAAATAACCATGTGGATGATAATTTTCTCTGTATGTCTTTCAGGGTATCTATACACACAAGTATATGCATATATATATAAAATAACAAATCTGAGTATCAAAATTTTGTGGTATTATTGGTCATGATTTACCTAATGGTAGATCAGCATACTACCAAGATTCAATTGGAATTTAAGCAAGAATTTGTTAAGCAAAATGAATGGATGAACGAATGTGAAGTCTGTATTGGCTCATTTAGCTAAGTTTTTTGGTAAATTTGACCTATGTCCCAACTGATCACTCTGACTAGAAAAACTGCAAATAGGGGAGGTGTGGTTATCCAGAGAAACATGATTTTTATATTTGTTCTATTGTCTGAAGAAAGGTGAATAGGTAAGAAAGTGCAATAATTATCATTAAAGTGAACAAGAATTTGTAACAAGGAATGGACAGAAAATTAATTTCAGTACCAGGGAGCAGCAAGATCAATCAGTGGCCTATTTTGTGATAGCATTGGTTCCCAATGGCCTTGATAAAGCAGCAGAAACAGTGATAGTGGCCATAGGCTTGTTCTCAAATTATTGAAATGGTGACCGGAGCTTTAGACAGAAATTAAAAAGTAAATTCAATTCATATAGTTCAGCTTCTGCATTTTAGGATATAGATAACATTTTATTACCGTTGTTATATAGCAATGACATATGCATTCTATATCTGTAAAAATGCTACTTACTCAATGTTTTATTATGCAGTATATTATAATGTATTACTTAGTGTACTATTTCTATAAGGCCAGATGCTCCCAGTATTACAGTTGCCATTGGAGAGTTATCAGCCATTGATTGTATAATGGTGTTAAAACAATTTTAGTAAAGAGCTCTCTGTGTTTTGAAATTTATATTACTTCTTTTTTGTCTAAAAAATTCCAATCCCATTGAACTAACACCATGATCTGCTGGTTCAAGATTTAATATTTAGTATTTTTATTTTACAAATGTTTCTGATTTTTTTCTTATTATAGGTAATTTTATTTTATAATAATCTTATTTAAATAAACAACCCTTCTTATACTACCATGGAATGGCAGTCTCTAAGCATTTCTCATGGTTCCTTGGTGGGATGGTCACTTAATGATCAAATTAGAACTCACTCAACCAGATCTGTGGTAACAACAGTTACTAGGCTGCAGTTCTCCTTAGATTTACAGAGCATCCAGGTGGAGTTCATTACTGTAAATCACCCAGCATGGTCCCCTGGCAGCAGATTAAGAAAACAGTCTAAATTAGAGATGGCTGCACTGCTAAACTTATTCCTCGCTCAAAATCTAAGCCCCCCCCCCCCCCATGCTAAGCTGCATACATCTTAGCTGTAGCAACCTTCTATCCAGGGAAGTCTCTATTATTATTGCTGCTGTATTTGTACAATACCTAAAATATTTATGAATCCGAAAGCAGAAAAATTATAGACTTGCAGTTAATACATTCCACAGCTGCATGTTCTTGGTTTGCAAATTTATAACTGGGAATTTACTACTAACAAATTCCAGCTTTTGAACAATTGTATATATTTCTCCAACTCTCCATGTTGCCCCATCTCTGTTACTCTCACTCCCCAGGCTGGGATGGCTGCAATGGTGGTACGGCCTCTGGGGAAGGAGGGAGGAGGGATGGATGGAACTATGTGCCATCAGTCACCAACAGCCCCTCTGGCTGATTAAGTAGCAGGTGTTAATAGGAACCCAGGGGAGTGCTCTCCAGTTCCCTTTAGCTGGAATGATAGTGACATGATTCAAGGCCTGAAGGGTTTGGAGCCCTTTTAAGGGAGGGGGAAGGGAAGTAGACTTGTAAAGTGGAAAATAATAGAAGGGTATGTTGTTTTGAAAGACATCTCCTAATGCTTGAAAGACATGCGGTTTTTGAAGACTCAACAATGAAAATTCTGATACACATGGGTCAGCATTTAAAAAAGAAATAAGGGAATATACTAATGTTTAAAACACTGCCCACTCTTCATAATTTTCGTTTCATTGGAGCTTTCTAATAATAAACAATACTATAAGACTTAATTCTTGTTTTAGACAGGTATTTATTACATAAATACACAAGGAAGTTGACGTTATGAAAATATGCCATTGCCCTTAAAGTTGCAAAACATATGCTTATAAGATATATAAAAATCAGTAGATCTGATTGATAATCCACGTCAGTGATGATTATTAAACTATAATAAACTTCAGAGTTTATCTGTAAAATTAATGTGAATCAGGATTTTTAAGATAATTTTTAAATTAAATTTATTGGATGATTGGTTAATAAAATTATATAGGTTTCAAGTGTACAATTCTATAATATATCATCTGTTATTGCATTGTGTGTTCACTACCCAAACTCAAATCTACTTCTGTCATTGTATATTTGACCCCCTTTACCCTTATCTACTTCCACTTCTCTCTCTTTCCCTCTGTAATCACTAAACTGTTGTCTGTGTCTATGAGTTTTTGTTTTTTGTGGCTTTTAGCTTTATATCCCACATAGCTTCTGCACAGCCAAAGAAACCATCAACAAAACAAAGAGTCAATCAACTGAATGGGAGAAGATATTTGCAAAATATGCCCCTGATAAGGTGCTAATATCCAAAATATATAAAGAACTCATACAATTCAACAACAGCAGCAACAAAAACAATCTAAATAAAAACTGGGCAGAGGACCTGAATGCTTTTTCCAAGAAGACATACAAATGGCCAACAGACATATGAAAAGATGCTCAACTTCACTAGATATTAGGGAAATACAAATCAAAATCACAATGAGACACCATCTCACACCTGTAAGAATGGCTATTATCAACAAGACAGGCAACAACAAGTGCGGAGAGGTTGTGGGGGAAAGGATCCCTCATACACTGCTGGTGGGAATGTAAATTGTTACAGCCACTATAGAAAACTGTACGCCTCAAAAAATTAAGAATAGAATTACCACATGACTGAGCAATTCCTCTTCTCTCTACCCAAAAATTTGAAAATATTTATCTGTAAAGATATATCCATCCCAGTGTTCATTGCAGTATTATTTATCATGGCCAAGACATAGAAACAAATGAAGTCCTTTTTGCTAGATCATTGGATAAAGAAGTAGTGCGTATAAACAATGAAATATTACTCAGCCATAAGAAAAGATGAAATACTGCCATTTGCAACAACATGGATGTATCTTGAGATAATCATGCTAAGCAAAATAAGTCAGACAGAAAAAGAGAACCATATGATTTCACTCTAGAGGAATTTTTTAAACTAGAGTTTTAAATTTGATATATACAGTATTAAAATAATTTAAGGACTTTATTGATATCAATACACCCAACTACTGTCACACTTCCTTCTGTTTACTAAATATCACCCCCTGACTATTACCTGACTGCTAACAGCATTAATTAATTTTTTACTTTATATAATATATATTCTTTTGTGCCTTTTATTTTACTTAACATGTTTGTGAGATTAATGGATATTGCTGTATGCAGTGCTTATTGATTATTACTTTTTATACTATGTGGTGGGTAGATATACAATAATTCATGCATTATAAAATTGATAGTTACTGAGTCCTTCTCTAATGGTTATTTAAGCATGTTTATGCAAACATTCCATTTTAGTGAGGCTAGGTGCACATTTTTATTTGGTATAAACCAGGAGTGAAATTGCTGGATCATTGGTTATCAAATGTTCAGCTTTAGTAAATGTTGCCAAAGACTTTACTTTCTTAACCAGTATCCAAAAGTTCTGGTTGTTCCACCATCTCACAAATATTATTTTCTTTTTATTTACTTTTAGCAATTATGTGTGATTTTAATTCGCATTTGCCTAAAGAGTGAAACTGATCACTTTTTCTTATTTGTTTTGAGCACTTAGATATCTTCTTTTTAAGTGTCTGCCCATATTTTGTTGGGTTTTCTGACCTTTCCATATGGATGAATGAGAATTTTTTATGTATTCTGGATACAAGTCTTTCTTGGATATAAGAATTGAGAAAATTTTCTCTCAAATGAGGCTTTCCTTTTTAGATTCTTAATTGCATAATTTTTGTAAAAATAATATATTAATTTTGATGTAGCCCCTTTATCGTTTTCTTATGTTTAACATAATTCTGATTTTGTTAATGTTAGAAGAAATTGACTTTTAACTGAGAATAACTCTTAACTCTTATGAGCTTTAGAAAAATATTTTTTAAAAAATTTAAGGCTTTGAAAGTTGCCTGAAACCAAAAAGAAGAATCTGGGAGTCAACCCATAAAAATTGGGAACTTCATTGACTTAGATTTGCTAGTTTTAACCTGTGATAGGTAGGTTCTGGTCCGTACAGCATGGAGCTTCTTAAGCTGAAACAGAAATATACATCTTACTAGCTCAAGGATTCAGAAGAAAGAATTCAGGGTTTTTTTTAGAGTAACTGGAAAGTGAGGAGAAAAACCTCAGAAATGAAAGAGACAAAGAGGGAAAAGTAAAAAACCTCCATATAAATTCTACTCCAGCCTTTGGCTGACCTCTGAACTAAGCAGTCATATGGAGACTGTAAGGAGCCCTCCAGAGGGCAACATTGAAAGGCTCAGGTGAGTTTCAACTGTTATCCTGTAGAAGAGAAAGAGTTTGTTGTATTAGTCTATTCAAGTTAACATATTTTAGGGAAAGATAAAAGAACCTAAAATGTCTACAAAGGATCTGGCCAGTAGAAAAACAAATGAGGGGACATATAAGAAGTAGAAAAATACCCCATATCAAGAAAACAAAAATCAATAGAAATAGAAAACAAAATGACAGATGTTGCAATTAGCAAAATATGATTTTGAAGCAGTTATTATAAATATGTCCAAGAAAATAGAGAAAAATTTGTTATAAGAATTGAAAATATGGGAAACAGAAAAATACATAAAAAAGTTTAAATGAATATTCTATCACAAAATTGAGTTATCTGTAATTTTTTAAAAAATGGTTCTACTTAAAAGTAATTAAAGCTGGGAAACTTTAAGAGTCAGGAAATTCGAATATAATTAATAGAAATTATTTTACTCCAAGAAGAAAGAGATTAAAAATGAAGAAAAAATTAACAGACTCACTGTCTTGTGGTACATCTTGTGGGTTAATACATATGTATTTAGAATATCAGAAGGGGAGAAAGAGTTAAAATCATAAATATTATTTTAAGAAACAATAGCTAAAATTTTCCCAAATTAAGTTAAAAATATAAATCTAAAGATTCAAGAATCTCACCATATACAAGATAAGTAAGAAGAAAACCACACAAAGGTACATCATGTAAAGCTGTGAATAATGACTGATTTCTCATTATAAAAATATTAAGGCCAGTAGACAAGTGACAATTATAAAGTGCTGAGAAAATAAAAATCAGAATTAGTTAGCTAGTGAAAGTTATGTTCAAATATGAAGGTGAATCTTAAGGTTTCATACTGCTATTGTGATAAATTACTACAAACTCAGTGGCTTCAACAACACAAATATTTAGTCTTACAGTTCTGGAAGTCAGACATCTGAAATGATTTGGCAGTGGGCTAGAATCGAATGTATTCGAGATTGCATTCCTCCTAGACCAGGGTCTAGCAGAGAATTTTCTTGCTTTTCCCCCTGCCTCTATTCCTTGGCACTTGCATCACTCTGACCTCTACTTCTGTCTTCACATCTCCTCTGACTGACTCTTTTTTCTATTTCACATATGACGACTTCTGTAATTACATTGGGCACAATTGGATAATTCAGAGTAATCCACCCATTTCAAGATTATTAATTTAATCATATCAACAAAGTCCTTTTTGCCATGTGAATTAGTCTGTTCATAAGAATTATTCTTGGGAGAACCATTATTCTGCCTATTCTGCTAGTGAAATAACATTTCAGGTAAATAAATTAGAATTCCCGACCAGCATACCTGCCGTAAAAGCAATGTTGAAGAAATTCTCCAGGCTGAAGGAAAATGGTACCAGATAGAAATTTATATTTAGGAGAAGGAATAAAGAATATTAGAAATGGTAAATATTCACTATGTTGGCAAATATAAAAAATTATTTTTTTCTTAATTGATTTTATAGTTAGCATTTTTGGTACCCTTTTAAGGAAAACTTGCCTATTCCAAAGTTGTGTATTTTCTATAAGATGATTGTCTTAACATTAATATTTAGACTTGAAATCCATCTATAATTGATTTCTATGTAAAGTGTGATGTCAGGATTAAAATACAGTTAAAAAATATGAACATACAATTGACAACAAAGTCATTGAAAAAAAACATCTTTTTCTAATGGAATCGCAATGATAACTAAGTCATAAATCAAGTGACAGTTTATGTTTGGTTCTGACTGTGCACTTTATTCTTTTCTGATGTTCAGGTTCTCTATTATACTAATGTAATATTCTGTTAATTAATATAGCTTTGCTTGCTTACTTATGGCATTTTAGTTCTTTAATTTATTGCTGGTATTATAGTTTCTTCAGACTTGCTCTTCTCCAGTATTACCTTAAGTATTGTTGTTTTATACAATTTTAGTATACATTTTTGAATCAGCTATTCAATTTACACCAAAAATTTTAGAATTTTGATTGGGATTACATTTAATCTATAGAATGATGTGGGAAGAGCTGACATCTTTCCAATATTGATTCTAATTCATGGACATATATATCCTTTCAGTTATTTGTTTTCTTCAATTTCTCATAATAGTTTAAAATAATAGTTTCAAGTTTCTTGTATATCATGTAAATCTGTTGCTAGATATTCAATATTTTGATGTTATTGCAAATTATAGCACTTTAAATTTTATTTTATATTTTATTTTTGATATATGAAAATACATTTTTCAAAATGAATTTGTATTTATCATACTAAATTCACTCTTCATTTGGACAGTTCATAGATTCTTTTGGATTTTCTAAGTAAACTCATGTTTCTACAAATTAAAAAAAGTCTCTTTTTATATCTAATTTTTATGTATTTTAATTATTTTTTTCTTAACTTTTTGCATTGGGTATATTCGCAATTACAGTGATGAGGTCTAGTGATAATATCAGGGTTCCTTCTCCCAGACTTCAGTGGAAAATTTTCAAAATTTTATTGGAGAATATGCTAGTTAAAGCAGGATTTTAAAATGATATTTTTATTAGTTTAAATTCTTTTCTGCTATCTTCAATATTTTAATTATCTAATAGACCTGTTTTTATCATCTGATTTTTTTTTCACTTGAATAACAATCAAAATTTCTTTACTTTTTAATTTATGGCAATTTGGGGATATATGCTAGAATTTGTGTATAAATTAACATTGAGCTTCAGATGTTATCTTTCATTAGAGAGTTTTCTCTTTTATTCTCCGTTAGGAAGTTAGGGTAAGATCAATCAATACAACTAGTGATTGAGGCAAGTGAGGATATTTTGCAGCTTTAGTAAGACTAGGTCTTCCTATGGTCTGTTCCTAATCCTATAATGTAGTCTTCAGAGCTTTCAAAAGAGTACCGAAGGGGTGGCTTCTTTGAGCCCTAAACGATGTCGGAGAGTGAGCTCTGTTCTTTAAACTTCTTCCAGGCTGCAAATCCAAGAAACTTCAAATCTGGTATCTTAAGAATGAGACCAACTTTGTACTTGAAACTTGCCTCTACTCCAGAAGATATTTGTTTCCTAAATACGTGTGACTGTGGGAGATGTACCATTTTAGAAGTTTTGTCCTAGCTTTCCACCATATTGTGCTACCCTCCAATTTCCATGTTGCTACTCCAGCTTCATGCAGCTAGGGCTTTGGTTTTTCTTGCCCCCAGTAATGGCTCATTGCTTATATTATTCAGTCTTGAACTCAAGCTTAAAATTACCAAATGTTTTCAGGGAAAAAATGGTTCTGGGAGTCAGCTTTCCTCTGAAAGTTTCTCTACTTTCAGGAATTTTATTTATCTAGTTTTTGTCACAGTCATCTCTGTGATGTCTTTAAAGAGTATAATTTAATTGTTTTTTCCTAGTTTTAATGTTGAATTATTGTCCTGCCATGACCTACCATTCATATCCAAGCACAGTTAAAGTAACTTATTTATTAGATCCAAATAAGTGCTTTGTCTTTATTAATTTCAAAAAAAGAGAAGTGCCTCCTATAGAACTTTAGGTCACAATTGTGCTGGTAATTATTTCACTAGCTCACAAATAGGAAAGGGTAGAGTGGTGTAAATCTTCCCACTCTGGCCAATCTCAAGCTATCCACATGGCATTACTGAATACAGAGCTAGGAAAAGATGTATAGTCTTGCTTAAATCAGTGCCTAGAATTGCAGTATGTTAAAATGATTTTATGTAACAACTAAGGGTTTAAACCATAATTTGCCCTTATAATTATTTTTAAACTTAATCATGACTTCTCAGTAGGAAAAAAAAAATTTTAATTCAAAGGAAGTCAAGTTGGATTTATGCGACCTAAATTACATATTGAAAAACAGTAAATATGCTATTAATCATTGATGTCTACTGTTTTATGGATATTTCATTATTGTAATTATCTTAATAATTTATTGATTGTTCATTAGCAAGATGGTTACAGCAATAATCACTAAATGAAGCTTATATACATAAAAATATTTATAATGTCTCAGACATTTCTCCTTGAACTATTATAATAGCAATAGTTATAGAGATGTGTCAAAGATATATTAAATTGAAGTTTTACAATTAAATTATGACAGAATGCTGTAAAAGTAAACAAAATAGTTCTTTTTTAAAAAGAAGAATGCATAACATCTAAAAGGGCCATAAAATTAATTACTATGTTACAGAATGTTGAGAAGTCATATTCCTGTGGCTTCATAATTAGAGAATAAGTAAGACCCACTGGTTTAGAGGAAAAGTCAAGTTGCCCACATCTTAAGGGAGAAGAAAACAATTCATTTTTGGGTAGCCTATCTAGAAGTTTTAGCAGGCAGTAGAATTGCTCTGAAAGTAAACTTGCAATGGAAGGAAGGAGGAAGGGAAGGAAAGAAGGTCAGAAGGAAAAGGAGGAAATTTAAAAAAAGCGAAAAGTGTTAGAAAAGTGTTATATAGTTTACCACTGAGAGGTCTGGAGAAGAGGATTGTGTGGCTAGGGGTAGGCAGATGGATAGACAATTTCAAAAACTGGCCCACTAAAGGAAGCCTTGGTCATACCATCAACTGCTAAAAGCTACAGACTGCCCTGTAGCATAGGCCATGGCTGTATCTGGAGCCTACAGATTTGAGGAACCTAAGTCACATACCTCATTAGTGGACAAAAAAGTCAGGAAAATGTGTATCTGACTTTTTCATCTTTTTAGGTGAGGATTTGCTTTATTTGGTGGGAAAATTTCCCAAAGAAAAGTTTTTAGATGCTGGATGGGCAAAAAGGATTACAAATAGAAATTGCATAAGATTTATAGTAATTTCTAGTTTATAAAACAAAAATAGTTGTGTTGTTACAAATGAGTGACATTAAAGTAAGAAAACATTATCCATATCAGTGAGCATACAAGTTTTTGAATGCTTACTCTGCACTGTAGCTACAGAAATTCTTGCATTTTATTTCCTGTGCTATCAATTTGTAGTAATACAATACCATAAAATATTTGCTACTCTCTATGATGACTTAATTGGTTGATTTTTTTTTTAATGACATGGTTCATCTTAACATTATTCAGCTTGATGGTGTTCTTCATATATTAAATGTACAACTGTCTTTTAACTTAAACACTGAAAGACAAAGTTAATAAATGGAGATGTTAAAACAAAACATTATTTTTCAAAATGCCCCACTTTGCTTACAGATAATTAATTCTATTATTTAATCAAATCTCAGAAAAAAAATTGTCACAATTTACTCAGTCCGGACATTTCAGAAATACATCATGGTCACTTGCTCAGTGATGCTCTCTCTATTTCCATACTTTACCACCTCCATTTCCTGGCATAACCTTCATTTATTCTTCATACCTAAGGTTTTACTGCCTAAGCCTCCTACAGTATTTTATAGTGCTTAACATGGTTGTAATTTTATGATTTTTTTTGTATTTCATTACATCTCCCCCAAACAAACTGGGATTTCCAAGGGTTCAAAGCATTAAACCTTTGGTCTCATTTTCTGTAACAAGCAGAATACTTGGCATATTATGTGGTCCCCATACATATTTGTTGAATGGACGAATGAGTGAAAAATAAATACATAGATAGTCCAATTTCAATAAAATTAAAAAGTCAATAAATTTGTTGAATCAACTAAATGAATTAAGTATGTTTATCTCTTACCATTATAGTTACCCATCAACTGTTATTTTCATAATTATGCAGTGGTTTCATTGTACAAACATCTTGGAAGGTAGATGTAGCTACTAATATTATCACTGGGCAGATGAGAAAATTGAGAGTTTAAGAACTGGGATGATTTTATCAAGCTAATGACTTGAAGACTTGTACAAATGGTACTAAGCTTGTACTAAGTTTAATGGCCAAAGAAATGATACAAAATATAAATCCCTTTCTCTCAGTGTGGAGTATTAGTGCAATATCATAGACTTTTAGATTTACATAGCTAATAGCTACTTACTAATGCCTACTAAATAAGTGATTAAGGAGTGCTAATATTTGTGATGCTAAACTAAACTGTTAATTTAGTAAACTAATTCATAACTCTGTATTTGGGCAAGAAGTCTCACTATTTCACAATGTTTGGCAACAAAGTAAAGCTGCACATGTGTATTTATGGATAATTGTGGTATTTGCAACTTTTTTTGGAGGACTTTTTATTATCAGTACATCACCAGAATGATTTTGAATGTGTTATGGTTTTCAACAATGGCTACTCTTGCAAACAATTATGAATTGTTATCTATCTTCATTACCCAATTAATTTGTCGTATTATTGAGTGAACACTTTATTTAAGAATTAATATGTAGTATTTTCTTAGATTAAATGACCATAGCTGGAATTTCTCTCTTTGACTTTACTTATTAATTGTAATAAAGGTATTAATTTAATATGTTCATTCTAAGTCATTCAGTACATCTAGAGCTTAGCTTTGTAACTTGTTTATACCATAAGTAGTCCTAAAAGATTCCATTTATGTTGTCCAAGGACAGCACTTTGAGAACTAGTGATAAAAAGTATGGTACATGTAGAGTTCAAATGAAAATCATAACAAGCCTGTGCCTAACGCAAATGATGGTAAATGTATTATCCCCTCCCTCAGATCATTTGTCTTTATCATTTCAAATACTTTTACTCCCTCCATAAAAGTGAGATTTTTCTCCCTCCCTAACTCAGGTAAAAAACTTTGGACTTCCACTATCCTAAACAAATAATCTCAGCCAAAGTTATATCATTGTTTTGTACTGAAATGAAGTAGTTGTCTCTTTGAAGTAATTTATCTGTAATAATAAGGTAACGAAGTTTGGAAATAACTTGAACATCGTAATATGTTTACATATAAAAATTAATTAGTGTAGGTACAAAATTGTATTTATAATATAATCATTCTTATTCTATTATACTCAGTTCTTCAAATTCCTACATTAGGTTAACAGGGTTAACCAGTATAGGCAAAGTTAATTCTTAAAAGAAAAATCACATTAAAATTGGTAAGACTTGAAGACTATTTTTTCAAGTATACCTAATTATATTGAACGGTTAATCAGTGTATTAGCATTTTTTGAAATATAGCAGTTTACCAATAACAAATCCTTTAATGTAATTAGTTAATTAAACTTAAGGGCATTATTATCAACACTTGAAAGAATTTTCATACATTTAAAGAGGCAAAGTGGTAATAGCTTTAGTTATATAGAATAGATGCAAATTAAGAAAAATAAAAATCTTTCTCCAAATATAATACTAGAAAGATAAATCTTCATAAGCACTTGTCAAATAACAAGCATATTAAAATATTTTTCATTAATATTTATAGAAGTAGAAGTGGTTCGGAAAGCTTTGGACCAATTAGAAATACTCATTAAAATTAACAGCAACAAAAATAGTAAATGTGAAGGTCCTTTGGGTTTCTAACACAACAGAATAAATCTGGGCTGAATCCAGGCTTAATTGACATATTTTTTTCTGCCTAAGATCAATACCGTAGTTTCTCCAGGTGTAAAGCAAGAAATGCAAAATGGAAAGCTTTAGAGTTTCTGGGGACACTAGTAAATTCTTAACAATCTGGAACTCAAAATAACAGACTTTAGAGTCCAGAAAGTTACTTCTGATTAGCTCTGAATAATCTGTAAACTTTGTTCAATTTCATCTGATGGTTTTGAAGAAGTAACTTCTGATTTTAGGCATAGCTTCATATCTATAGCATTCCAATTAACCAAGTCTTACCATCTAGATCAGAGTTTCCCTGGCTGCATTCTGCATAAAGGTATTAGTAGGACTCATGATGAAGCAAACATGAATGGAACAAATTGAAGTTGTTTAAAAGAATTTCTAGAGCCTCTAATAGCACATGAATACCTGAGTCTCTCCAAAAAGGAAAAGACAGACAGAATGTGGTGGAAGTTTGGGGGAGGGAGGGAGAGAGAGAGAGAGAGAGGAGGGAGAGGGGAGAGGGAGAAATATTGAGAATCCAAACAAATTTAAACATGCTATTTGAGGACTGCAAAAGCATATTGTGCCATTTCTTCTGAAATAGCATTCACATTAAACTTGGCTAACTTTTTTTCAGATTTGTAAATCATCAAGTTTCTTCATATCTATTTCTCTTTAAATTTAAGAACTTGCACCTTAATGTGGCTCTATATTCCTCAAAGATACAAAAATCTTTAAAATATTATTTATTGATATTTTCTGCCTTAGACAGCTTTCTACAGTTTTTTTTTTCAATTTTCCAAAAGTGCAGGTGGCCAAATCATTTCTTTGAGAAGTATGCAGATTGCTATTCCTCAAAGCCTGTTCACTCAATGGGGCTAAATACATATCCATGCAAGGCGAGGATGATATTGAGTCAGAAAAATCTTGAAGGACCAAGAGACCAAAATAAACATGTTTTCAACTCTTCTGACATCTGGTACTCAACATGAAATAGCAATATTGAAAAATTCTTAAAAGATACTTGTTTCAAATGTTTGACTCAAATAATTATATATTAGTACCGACCAGTATCATTGACATAGTGATATAAAGATTGTTCACTAGTGTGTTCAATTTGACAAAGCTATTCTTAAAGTAATACTTTATTATAGTGCAATCCAGACATGATGATTCATTTAAAAATAGTTTTTGTTCATAACAAGATGGTCTCCCCTCAGCACCAAATTGAAGAATATAGGGAACACTTTCTGTGGCTATAAGCTACAAGCATTTCGTATTGCTCAATTCATTGAGGCTCTTATGATAATTCTTCAGAACTGTAGTACAATTAAAATTGCAGTATAATAATTTTTTCTTTCCTTTCGAAGCAAAGCTTAGTCCTAACAGAAACTTAAAAACTCTAAGTTGGGATATCTTTTATCAGCCTAAATGCTAAAAAATGCTAAGAATTAGAGCAAATTTGTTAAGAAGTTCTCTTCTTCGTGTGAAAGCTAGTTGAGTTCAGTTATTTGGTTCATTATTCAGTCAACTTTAATTTTGCAAATTTCTTGTCTACTGTATATCAGACACTAGATAGCAAAGAACAAGATATAATTTATTGAGCTTTTATTGAGCTTTTTAATTTAGTGGGAAGAGATGAACAATAAAAAAAATAATGTAAATTCTATGCAAACAAATTATGTGGCCACCTTACACTGGGTGATTAGTAAAAGATAACATTTAGGTTGAAATCTGAATGGCACAATAAACCAGTTATGTAGTCAGTGAAGAATTCATGTTATGGAGGGTGAGAAGCTGCACATGGATCCAGTGGCAAAAAATAGCTTGGAGCAATAGAAAGTCTAATGCAGCTAGAGAAATGAATGATGGGAAAGAGAAAAAAAAGAAGAGGAAAAAAAAAAACCTAAATAGGTATCATTTAAAATCATATTAAGGGTTTTATAAACCATAAAGTGTTGTAAGTGGTGAGTGATAATCTGTGGGAAAATTGTTGTAGGGATACAACTGTAAACAAGGAGACTATTGCAATAGGCAGAGATGATGGTGGAATTTACTAGCCTTGTGGCATTGTAATGGAGAGAAGTGAACTGTTTAAGGAAGTGTTCTAGAAGTAGAGACCCAGGGACTAGCTGTTAGATTGGACATTTCATGGGAAAATAAGGATAACAGTACAGAGTCAATAGAACAGTCTAAATATACTCTAATCAATTCAATCATTTCTCTCAGTTGTTTGATCTCTGCTTATTTTGGTATGTTTGTTTTAAATATCTAAATTTCCATCTAGTTGTTTTAATATCCAATGAAGAACAGAGAAAAACGTTACTAGAGAAGACCCAGACCCAGCTTTAAAAAGTCAGAAGATGGTCATGAAACCAAAAACAAATAACAAAAACACATTATGGCAGTATTATTCTCTGAATTAAAACGTCTCCATGTGATTATTTTATGTTAATATTGGGAAGTTCTAGTTGTCAAATGGCATAACCAGAAAAAGAAATACCAGAATCTACCTTTAATGCCTCGACCAAAATTCAAAATGACTGTATGCAATTCATTAGCTCTCACAGCATGTATTCCCTGAAACATCAATTCTATGAGATGGCGATCAATATATTTTCAAAACCTTTAATATTGGTAAAACATTTTATATACATATATATAATACATATGTATAATATGTATATATGTATACATGTGTGTATATATATATGTATGAAATAAGTAATACTAACATTTAAAATATAAAAGTTTTTTGAGAAAACCTCACTTAATATAATGCCCACAGTGGACAATTTATAATTACTATTATATTATGGAGTAGCAAAAGCATGTTATGCTTTTACCTCCCAGGAATAGTAGATCTTTGGAGAAACCGTGTTATTGGTAAATAAATTTGTTCAAAAATAGAAAAACTATCTTCTCTAGAAGTTAACTTGTATAATTAGGTTTAAACCACCTACAGGTGGAAAATGAGGTCATTCTATAAATTATTACTAAAGATTTTTAGTCTTCCATGGGATGTGAAAACTGAGTAATAGTTCATCATGAATATCAAGATTAAAATCCAGCTTAAGCAATAGAAGTATGTAGTGGTTACCAATGTGCTTTGCCTAGAATCAAGATATGAAATGGAGGAACAAGGGAGGAGGTTAGCAAACTTTCCACAGATATAAATTAATTTGCTAGAAAATGTATAGCAAATCCATTAAGATATGTTGCTAAAACTAGCTTATTTCAGTCTTTCTTGAAGCATATTTTTTTTAATTAAGTTTATTGGGGTGACATTGGTTAATGAAATTATATAGATTTCAAGTGTACAATTCAATAATATGTCATATATATATTGCATTGTGTGTTCACCACCCAAAGTTAAATTTAGTAAACATTCCTTGCACTAAGAATGGGAAAGTAGTTTTCTCTCAGGGATTTGTCTTTATTGATGTCAACTTAACTGTAACCTTGGAAGTGGAATGGGGAATAATTTTGTGGTTTGGCTTTTGGTTGTGTTTAAGACTTAATTGGAGGTTTTATAATTTAAAGGTCAATTGATCTTGGCTTTCATTTCAACACTGCCACCAACCAGTTGGCATTCTTAGGTGACTTAGACATTTTGTGTAAATTTTTTTTCTTTCATCTTCAAAATAATGACAAACTGTAACTATGTCAGTCTGACAGACTACAGTGGGTTTTAATGAGAATGCATATAAAAGCATTTGAAAACCACAACTTTAATACGCTGATGTGTTGTTGCTATAATTATCATAACCTAAATAAGATGTGAGACTTTGACAAATATTAAATGTTAACATTTAATATCAATATTAAAAAGGACTATCGGCATTGGATTATTTGAATTTGGGAACCCTCACTTTTTGGACTCAGGATCCCTTTAGATTTAATTATTGAGTACCCCCAAAGTGCTTATGTAATGTGATATTTATCAAATTAGAGGTTACACCAGGAATTTATAAAAATTTTATTTATAAATAATAATGCACATTATATGAATAACATGCTTATGTGAAAAATAGCTCTTTTCAAAGCTAAATATTAGCAAAATAAGTAGCAGTATTTTAGTTATACAGTTTCTTTAAGGTCCAGCTTACTTACTAGAAGACACTGGATTCTCATATCTGCTTCTGCATTCAATCTGCTGTGACGTGTTGCTTTAGTTGAAGTTTTGAAGATAATTTATTCTCACAGAGATATGTGGTCAGAATAGGGAGAATGTCATGAAGTGCCCATACATTCCCAAGGATAACAAAGTGTTACACCATTTAACTCTTTACTTCTAAGTGTTTTGGTGTAAGGGTAGACATGAAGACTTATATTTTGGCTGATGGAAACCATTGTACCCCAACATTCACCCTTTCATTATTCTCAAGAGCTAGCTCTTTGATTCTGAGGAAAAATACAGTTCTTTCTTTCCTTTCTTTCCTTTTTCTTTCCTTCTCTTCTCTTCTCTTCTCTTCTCTTCTCTTCTCTTCTCTTCTCTTCTCTTCTTTCTTCTTCTCTTCTCTTCTCTTCTCTTTTCCTTCCTTCCTTCCTTCCTTCCTTCCTTCCTTCCTTCCTTCCTTCCTTCCTCTTCCTCTTCCTCTTCCTCTTCTCTTTCTCTTTCTCTTTCTTTCTTGCAACCCTTGGTTGACTCACAGATTGCAAGGATCTTGTCAGTTTACAATCCCTTAATTTTTATTCGTTTTCTCCTATCCAAGTACTAACCAGGTCTGACCCTACTTAGCTTCCGAGATCAGATGGGATTGGTCTTGTTCAAGTGGCATGGCCAAGGACCAAAAAAAAAAAAAAAAAAAAAAAAAAAAAAAAAAAATACAGTTCTTAATATGAGAAAAGAGCTGTAAGTGGCTGACTGAATTCAGAGGAGGCACACCTTAAAATCTAAGGCAACGTTAGTTAATTTTACTTGCTCTTAAGGGTGTCTTCTGAGAATCAAGTAGCCTGTTCAAAATAAACATCTATCTTTGTTATTCTTCAATTAGGAGAGAGGCTATCCAAGGATTTCTGGTTTCATTCATGGATTTTGTTGTTAGGATAATTAGAATTTGAGATATTGCATTACATAATTTTCTACATGTGTTATCTTTACTTAGAAACCATTGCTCATTACTCAGAACCCAATGTTAAAGGTCTGGGTGGTAAGTAGAAATTAATGATTAACCTGCTGCTTATAGAGAGAGTATGTGGTGGACACCTAGCTGCCTGGTAAAATAGAGACTATTTGGTCTGATTCAGACACTTTAAAGGGAGAGGCTGATGTGACACTGTTTTTGACCTGTTCATTTAAATATTTCACAAGCCTTCAGAACAATCTGGAAAAGGAGTGGTATCATTTTGTGTACCCCTATGTTCACTGCAGTGCTATTTACAGTAGCCAAGATATCGATGGAGCTAAATGCTCATCAGTAGACAATTGGATAAAGAAGTTATTGGATAAAGAAGTTATGGTACATATAGACAATGGAATATTATTCAGACATAAATTAAATCTTACTATTTGCAACAACATAGATATACCTAGAGGATATTATGCTAAGTGAAGTAAGTCAGAGGGAAAAAGACAAATGACATATTATTTCACTTATATATGGAATCTAAAGAACAAAATAAATGAACAAACAAAATGAAAACAAACTCATAGATACAGAGAACAAATTGGTGATTGGTGGGAGGGAGTTCGGTGGCGGTTGCTAGGTGAAAAAAGTGAAGGGATTAAAAAGTAGAAATTGGTAGTTAAAAAATAGTTACAGGGATGTGAAGAACAGCATAGAGAATATGGTCAATAATATTGTAATAGCTATGCGTAATGTTAGATGGGTACTAGGGTACTAGTGTAATCTGGGGGATCACTTTATAATTATATAAATGTCTAAACACTTATGCTGTACACCTAATACTAATATAATATTAAATGTCAACTCTAACTGAAAAATTAAAAAAAAATAAGAGAAAGAAGGAAAAGTAAGGAAGGAAAGAAAAGGAAGAAAGGAAGGGGAGGGAAAGAAATTAAAAAATTGGTAAAGTGAGAGTGGGCGGACATCTGGTCTTTGTGAAGTCAGGTGCCTGAAGTGCAAGTGTAAGATCTAATGGAGCAGTTTTATAAGCAAACGCTTATAATATTTAAGATTCTGAGAATCAGAACAAGGCTGAGCAGAGCTTCAAGATTTCTTTACTACTCTGTTTTGGGTATCTCAATTATAAATATGAAAAACCCAAATACAGAAAAATGTGTGTCACTGTCAAAGTTGGTTAGATAGTAGAAGCTAGGAGAAAGGCTTTTATTTTTTGGAGGCAAAGGCAAATTTGTCAATTAAAATGCTATAGAAGTAGAATATTGTCAGTTTGAGGGTGATCATTGAGTGTTGATCTGGTTGATTGGCTAGTGGCCTATATATGTTAGATCTATTCCTTATCTGTTCACTTTCTACAAACATTTGTGAAAAAAACTTATTTTCATCTTGGGAAAAAGAGTAAAGACTAGAGAGTAAAAGATGATCGTTTTTCTCAGAAAGTTGTGGGTGAGGGTTTTGATGAAGGAATAAGGACATTTTCTCTACATTTAATGACAAAGTCAATGTCTCTGAGCTCTAGAAAAGTCTTATTACAGTTTACACTTGACATTTTTATCTTTGAAAAGATGGTAAGCTTTAACAATGTACACTTATTAGTGTATTTTTGCAAAAATATTAAATTCCAATTCTATGGTGATTTAGGTGTACCAGATTTTATTCATATTATCTTCTAGGTATAAAGCAGGCCATTTCAAACAGGAACACATGAACTACACACACACACACACACACACACACACACACACACACATGCACATACACTTATACTGTTAAAGATTTAGAAACATTATTTTTAAAAGCATTACGACAATCTGAAAGGCCACTCTGTCTTACATCACTAATAACACTCTCATAACACACTCAGATCATTCTGTCCTCTATTCAAAATAATCATTTAGAGACTTCTAAGTGAGGTAACTTAAGTTTTGGGGGAAGTAGTGTGGGTAGCTTTTTCTTTTTCTCTTTTCACAGATATGGCTATGTGATATTCTGCAAAATTAGTTTAAATTACGTATTGGTGATGTTCCTCATTCCTTTTGAAAAGTCTAGATATTATTAGTTCATTCCTTTTTTCCATTCTTTTCTCCTTCCTCTCTTATTGTTTTTTCTAAATAATAATATCCCTATGAGAGACTGAATCAGAATTAAAACTGGAAGTGGTTACACTTTACATAGTACATTTCTTTGCAATGTTCTAATTTCTTAATAAACAGTATATGAACCGTAGGATGTTGAGCAAGAAATTAATAAAACAAAGATGAAATAAATATTCAGAAAAAAATGAGTACATGGACTAGTTATAGGTTGGTCTTTTATAGAATTGAACATTGAATAGTTTTCCTGCAATTGTTTTTCTCTCCCTGAAGAAGTGAGAATTTTAAAGTTGTTTTCTCAAAAACATAAGAAACTTTTACTTCTAAAATTTTCTACATTGTTGGTAATAATTATGGTTTAAAATATTTATACATAAATATTTAACTTAAGAAAGAGGGTATGGGGCGCTTATTCACGCGATATATTAAAAATGTATGAATATTACACAACAAACACTTCTATCAAGAAAATCAATAGGAGAGATTATATGGAACAAAAACAAATTGTGAATATCATTTACTTTTAATCTTGATTCTATATATTTTAAATAGGACTATCAAGTTTGGCATTATATCCTAACATATTTTGATATATTGATAATGTAGTATGGGGAAGAGGAGTTTTTCAGTAGTATTTGAGGATTTTTAGTTAAGGGATTTTTATTCTTAACACAAAAAATACCCTGACCTGCTTCACTCACCCACAGGCCTACCTAGCTCTATAAGCATTTGCATTTTTCTTTTTTTTTTTTTGACAATAAAATATGCAAGCCATAAAATTAACATACATAATGATTTTTTTTTGTCAAAAATAAAAATAAATTTAAAAATGTTTTGTGTCAAATATAAAAAATAAAAACAGACTCACAAATATAGAGGACAATCTGGTGATGGCCAGAGGGGAGAAGGTTGGGGGCCTGGGAGAAAGTTAAAGTGCTGTGGGTAGCTAATAGCATCACTGTATGACTTGGTCATGTGTGTAGAATCTTGAGCCTTGACTATGTTGTAGGATTTAGTCACAAGGTACCTAAGCATACAGTGCCCTTTGTATTATAAGAAGTTGAAAAGCTTTTCCCATGCAATTAATGTTGCAACTTTTAGCCCACTCAATATATTTAGTTAGCAGCTCATAGGAACAGTGGTAAACCTCATTCTACACCAGTATTTTAGATAATAAAATATTAAATCATTTTTGAAATATAACAAGATTTCCATTGCAGATTTAATGTGACAAGACAGTATTTTATACTGTTTTTATTAGCAGTATAACAAATGATGAGTAATAAATTTAGATGTAGTGCAGACAGACTCAGGCTGTCAGAAGTATTGGGTGGTTTTGTCTGGTTATTAGAGCACAAAACTAGTAGGTAGAATACATGGAGAAAATTTTTTCTTCCTGCTAGCAAATGACAAATATTTTAGGGTATCATTTTATAGTTTTTTCTTTGTGATATTATTACCACTCATATAAAACACATTTTCCAGGATGCTTAATTAGGGCATAATATGCATATGTTACCCT
The DNA here is from genome assembly GCA_003508835.1 of Eonycteris spelaea. Classification (NCBI taxonomy): domain Eukaryota; kingdom Metazoa; phylum Chordata; class Mammalia; order Chiroptera; family Pteropodidae; genus Eonycteris; species Eonycteris spelaea. The sequence continues at coordinate 6,450,533 of PUFA01000058.1, read as the reverse complement.
GAATTTTTATAGAAATTTGACTTTTCCTAATATCCTTATGTGCCACTATTTAACTATAGACACCCTGAAGGGAGAAACACTATGTTATACACCCTCTTGTTTTTTATGGTACCTAGGAAAATGTTAGGTATCCATATTTATTGATGAACACATATTTGGTACTCAATAAAACTCGCTGAAAGAATGTGACTCAGAAAATTGCTAAGAATGGTGGCGCCCGACCTACATTAGGATTCTATAATTACTACTTACTGGTTATGTTTGTTTGAGCAAGTTAATTGAGGTTAAATGTATCAAAATGGTTCAATGGAAAAAAAACAATTTTTCAATATATAGTTCTAGAGCTATGAATGTCCATTTGGAAAAGAAAAGAAACTTGATCCCTACTTTACACTATATATAAAATTTAATTTGAGATGAATAGACCTAAATATAAATGCTAATACAATTGATTCAAGAAGAAAATATAAGTAAACAAAAGTTTCTGAAACAGTTCACAGAAAGCACTAAGAAAAATCATAATGAGTTGGACTTGATTTAAATAAAAATATTCTGATCATCAAAAACTACTATTAACAAAATGAAAAGGCAAGACAAACTGGGATAAATGTTTGAAAACATACAAATTATTTGAAAACATACTTCACAAAAGATAGAGATAGATATTTATGTATTTATATCATCTGTAGCTATATCTCCTATTGGTTCTATTTCTCTGAAGAACCTTTACTAATCCACTGCTGTTACAACAGTATGGGTGACATGGATGAATCATTCAGGTGAAAAGTAATGGGACATAAAAGAGCAATTCTACTTATATAAAGTCTATATAGCTGGCAAAAGTGTGTTAGCTTTCCCAGTTCAAAAGTAAGATGGTTTCTCTGCCACATCTTGTTTTTCAAAAGGGAATTCTAAGAGGTTATTCTAATGGACACGACTTTTTCCAACAATCTACTGTGATTCTATATGTAACAGTTATTTTTCTACACGTTTTGTGTTCAGAGTTTGCAGCTTTATTGGGTCATATGGTCTGTTCATGACATTTAATAATGCATGACTGGGTATTTGAGAGATGCCAGTTTCTGGCTGGAACTAGGACTTGATCATATGACCTAGGTTCAGTTAACTGGATTGTTTCCCCTGAATTTTGAAACTTCAAAGAGTGATGAAAAGTAAAAGACAGGAAGTTGCTATTCTAAGTGGTAGCGGTGGGAGGAGGGCAGCATATCAGCCAAGTGTATTAACGGCAGCGGCTCTTGCAATATCATCCTAAACTGCTTCTTCCTATGTTGGTTCTAGGCATTCCTTTTCACACTTTTTCTTCTGCCTATTTTCCAAGCCTGGTTCTCCAGTTTTTCCATAGTTCAGTGTGCTGCTCACTTGCCTTCTAACACATGCCTTTTCTACTTAAGTTGCTCAGAGCCAGTCTGTTATTTTCAACCAAGCATCCTGATTGTACGCTTACATAAACTTCAATATAGTTGAGTATATACGTTTTAAGGAATACTGTAATTGATTGGACATGGGCAATTCTCAAAGCTCTATCCACAGCAGTCTTTAAATGGTTTGCAGTTTGCGTTATAACTGCAGTTGACTAATCTAGCTACTATAACAGTGCATCTCCGTGTGTTGCCACATATCTGCATAAGAATTGAGATGAGGGCATAGAAAGGTGGGGCTTGCCTCACAGGCTTACTCTTGGGTAATACATGTTTATTGAATCCAAATTTTTTTAACAAGTACTTAGGTTCATGTAAAAGACTAAGATATACTACAATATATGTGGATTTACTAGCTTTGATGTCAAAGTGAGTTGTTTTCCGTCATTTCAGTCACACAGAGAGGAGTCGGAACCTCGTTTTTTAATGCATCCCAAAATGTGCTATTTGGGATTAGCCCAGTGTATTTCAGTTGTTTTAGACTGTTTGTAAAAATTAAATAAGAAAAGATCTTTTAAACATGGTAGTGTGAACTGGTTAAGGATTAGGAGACGGCAAGTCAGTGGACTAAGGATTGCCTGGATCACTCTCCTAAGGAATGGGTTTTGGGAGAGCTGACCAGCTATTTTGCATCTCCACTGAAGCTAGTCAGAAAAGTACAGGTAGACTGTTCTTGGGATAAATGTTAAAATTTGGGGATAAGGTGAGTAGAGGAAAGAGGAAATGGCTTCCCCAAATAGCTTTAAATGTGGGGAAAAAAAAATACTAGGATAAATAGCTGAGGTGTATTTTGACTAAAAACAATGAAATTGCTTAAATTATCTACTGAGATTTCCTTAAATCCTTGGAGCCCAGAATTCAAGATTTAAGAGGAACATCCAACTCCTTAGCAGCCAAAAACTATATTAAGGAACACATTTACCACTAAATTGTTACAGAATTTAATGCAAGTTAATGAATGGCTGGCCAAAGAAAGCTGCCTCTGTGCTGAAAGCAAAACCAGTTAAGAGGGTCAGCAGATCTCTGATTATAATGGAGCAGTTAGCACACCATAATTCAAGCTGTATCAGCATTTACACCACAAACTAAAGTTCTTCATGGGTTCAAACTCAGCTGGAAAGATACATTCTGGGCTGAAATTTGGCATATAGGACTCAGAAACTCAGCAGGGAAAGGGGCAAAGAAGGGATATTTTTAAAAAAATTTATATACCAAACTGTCAAACACAAAATATAGCCATTAGGATCTGTTGAGGAAATAATAAATAATAATTTTTTTCAAAATCAGTGTGCATAGCAAACTCCGGGTGCCATAGCCATGGTGAAAGAGAACGTTTTAAGTTATACAGATTGGAAAACACAAAAGAAACCAACTTGAACTGAAGGATGTTTTTAATCCTGTGAGGAGTGGTCTGTTTTACAGAGAATATTTAGATGTTGATAAAAACATATTTAATGTTCTTAAATATTTATTTGCCCAAGAAATTTAGATGACTCCAATGAAACTGCAAAATGTACACCAGCACAGTGGGGTTAGTGACGAAAAATGTTATATCACTTTTTTCCCTTAGACTCCTTTGATAGATAACTTTAATCTAAATTCCCTCATTTCTATGATGTTAACACTTTTTAAAAAACATGATTTTGTTAATAATGACTTTGTTAATGATATAATGTAAATATTTTATATATATATTCCAGTTTTGTACCTTAAAAAGTATAGTTAACTTCTGAATGAAACAAATAAGACATTAAGACCTACTATGTACCGGGCATGTGTCTAGAGGCTCATTTTCAGCTTTATAATAATTATACTTTGAATTATTTTTATTTTCGATTATTATATCTACATTAAAATATTGACTTTATAACTTTATTACTTTAATTTATATTACTTAGTAATATTATTACTTTTTTATTTTGTGCTGCAGGGACTCAAAGCTCTTTGTTTTTAGAGTGTGATAACTACTTAAGGACCAAGTTTGGTTGTTCTCATCTAATCTATAACTTGTTATAGTCAAAATTATAAAACCAAGTAAGAAATCTTGATTGAAAAGCTATTTTCAGTATCTCTGATATCAAAGAAAATAAATTGTATATTGACTGTATGTTGACAAATATCTAGACGGATAATTACCAAGCTGATAAACAAGACAAGAACCAAGATTAAACGAGATAACGCAGTGACTTTAAATTTACTTGTAATATTTTAGATTTTTTATAGGGAGGATGTGTTTTTGTATTACTGTTATTTAAATGAATTTAAATAACAGAAATTGAAAGAAAAACTTGTTTTAAGAAATTGAGCAATTAAATGAATATAAAATATGAAGTTAAGTTCTACACATGGAATAATACTATCTGTCTCCTTTTATTTGGACCTGCGTTTATAGTTCAACATATATTAACTCAATATGGATATAAAAACACTCCATTGATATTATAGTTTCCACATAGTAATCCAAATATATTTTGCATCTTACATAGACCTAGCCAATAAACTTCTTGCCAGTAGCTGGTTTGTAGCAATTAGGAGAGAAAAGGTTGTAGTAGATAATAAATTGGACACATCTTGTGGTCGTGTCTTTTTTCTAATTCACCATTTCCTCTCTCATGTGTTCCAAACTGTGCTTGAGGCTGCTGCCTTTGTCAGTTGCCCCATTAACAAATTCTTAGAAATGCTGACCTAAGTAGCAGCTCTCGCTGCTTCTAAGCTACCAGCAAGAGGACAGTGGCAGTTATTAAAAGTCAGTTTAGAAAAAGTGAAAAGTAAATTTCAGAGGCTATGGACATAGCCAGGGGTCTTTGAAATAGCTCCAAGCCTAGTTGGCCTGAATTGAACAGCTATTACTCTACAAAAGCTTTCTGATAGGAAATTGTCATTCATGTCCAGTTCAGACAGAAATGTCAAGAGCTTAGCCAAATAATATGCAGATAATCAAACAAGAACTGGAAAACCTCAAACAAGCCATAGTAGTAAGAGGAAAACAAATGAGTATGGAAAGTACATCCTAATCAACTCCAACTTCTTAAAGCTCCTCACTCATTCATTCAGTCAGTTATCCAGTCGATGACTATGTATTGAGTATCTACTCTGTGTCATTTGTGAAATCTGGGCTGAGGGTATAAATATAAATCAGCTATCATGTGACTTTCATATTTATGATCATTTAAAAACACATTGTCACTTTAATCAAAACTTCTTATTATAGCCTTTGTTTTACAGTCTATGTTGTCTGATATAAGTATTGCTACCCCACCTTTTTTTGTTGTTTTCATTTGCATGGAACATCTTTCTCAATCCCTTTACTTTGAGTCTGTGTGTGTCTTTCAATCCCGGGTGAGTCTACTGTAGGTGGCACATGTATGGGTCTTTTTTTTCTTTCAGCCACACCATGTTTTTTGACTAGATCATTGAGTCCATTTGTATTTAAAGCAATTTTTGATCATTATGTAGTTATTGCCAGTTTATTAATGTTTTGTAATAGTTTTTGTAGTTCTTTGTTCTCTTATTCTCTTGCTCTCTTGTGTGTTACATGATGACATTCTATAGTGTTATATTTGGTTCCTTTCTCTTTACTTCTTGTACATCTCATAGCTTTTCAGTTTGTGGTTACCATGTGTTTCATGTATACCAATCTTTGTTTCTAGTGGGGTTTAAGATGATGGTTGCTTAAGTTCAAACACATTCTAACACCACTACGGTTTTTACTCACCCCCTCCACATTTATATTTTGGTCATTTTTTAGTTCGTATGTGTTTGTGTGTGTATGCATGTATGTGTGTACGTGTTTGTGTTTTCATGTATATCCCTTTTGTTGTAATTACACATGTATATTTTAACCTTTATACTAGCTTTATAGTTGGTTGGTCCACTGTTTTTACTATTTGTCATTGTCAATGACGCCTTTTTTTTCTTTCTTACGTATTCTTATTTCTACTTTTGATCGTTTCTTAAAGACATTGCTTTAATATGTCTCGTAGTACTGGTTTAGTGGTAATGAACTGCTTTAGCTTTTTTTTTTGTCTGGGAAGCTGTCTCTACTTCAATTCTAAATGATAGCCTTTCTGGGTAGAACGATTTTGGTTGTAGGTCTTTGTATTATATCACTTTGAGTATTTTATGCTATTCCTTTCTGGCCAACAAGGTTTCTGTTGGCAAATCAGCTGCCAGTTCTTTGGGAGCTCCCTTGATGGTAACTAACTGCTTTTCTCTTGCTACTTTTAAGATTCTTAGTCTTTAACCTTGGTATTTTAATTGTGATGTGTCTTGGTGTGAGCCTCTTTGAGTTCATCTTATTTGGGTCTCTGTACTTCCTGGACTTGTATGTCTATTTCTTTCACCATGTTAGGGAAATTTTTAGTCATTATTTCTTCATTAGGTTTTTAATTTGTTGCTTTCTCTCTTCTTCTGGTACCCTTACAATGCTAGTGTTGGTATGCTTGATGTTGTCCCAGAAGTCAATCTTCTGCTTCCTGTAACCTGATGTTGATTCTCTCTAATGTATTCTTTATTTCAGTTATTGTATTCTTTATTTCTGACTATTTCTTTTTTATGTTTTCTATCTTTCTGTCCTACTCTTTATTGACATTCACACCAAGTTCACCTTCCTTTAGTTCTTTAAAAATTCTTCCTTCGGTTCTTAAGTATTCTTAAGTGTTTTGAACTCTGCATCTTGGAGATTGCTTGTCTCTATTTAGTTCTTTTTCTGGAGTTTTGCCCTGCTCTTTCATTTGGCTCATATTTCATTGTCTCATTTTGTCTGACTCTTTGACTCTCATTTTGTCTATCTCTATATATTAAGTATATTTGCTATGTCTCCCAGTCTTATGTAGTAAGTGTTATGTATGGCCCCGTGACAGTCTCCTGATCACCTGAGCTGGATGATTCAAGGGTATCCCTTGTGTGGGTTGTGTGTACCCTCATGATGTTTTGAGCCTGGGTTGTATTGGGACCTCTCTGGATGGGATTGACCCTCATGCTGACTGGCTGTGAGTGCTGGCATATCTACATCAGATGAGCTGTTCTGCAGAGACTGACCTTTTGGAGTGGGAGTCACTTTAGCAGGACTCTGGACTTTGGGTGTCATTTGTGGAACTGGTTCAGTTATGGTCTAGTGTGGTCTGAAGTTTGTCATCAGGTGTGTTGGTTCTGGGATCTCTTTAGAGGGACTCTGGTGCAGCAGATTGAGATCAGCCACCATGCGTGGCCATCATAGGGCCAGCGGTAGGGTCTACAAAGTGATCTGGTGTTGGTTGCCACTTGTGCTTGGTTTGGAGGTTCTTGGGAAGGGCTATTTTTTCAACTGAGGCTTACTTCCACTAATTATGGGTTTAGGACCTTTTGGCGGGCACCATGATGTCAGCTGAAGCTAGCTGCCTCTTGTGCACAGTTTTTGGCCACTTAGTTGAGGCTACATTCCAAACCAAGACTGACCACTGCTTATGCCAGGCTTGGAGCTACCTGATGGGAGTTACAATGAAAGTTGAGACTGGTCACTGCTTATGCTGGGCTTGAGTTAGCAAGATGTACAAGGCACACCAAGGCTATCTGCAGCTTGTTTGGCATTTGTGGACATTGGAGAGTTTTTAGGAAAGTCAACAGTGTGAGCCTAGGCATGCTGCTTGTGTGGAGGAGCTGCTGGAAGAGGTTTGGCTGGGTTCATAAGTTGAGTGAATTGAAGTCTCAGGGAATCAGAAGGGCAGGACCAATGGTGTTAGCCAGGTTAATGGAAAACTCAGATTTGGCACCCATCTGCCGGGTAGGCTCGGTGGGAGGAAGACTCAACAAAGGAACAATGGAACCTGCCAACACTTCCATCCATAAATGATCTTTCCCGAATTCTGTTCTTCCAGACTTTGCCTTGTAGCCGGTCAATTTAGTCTTCACTTTAGTTCAATTTATTATTTCCCTGGCACTTTGTGAGCTGCTGACTTTGCAATGGAGCCCGGAGTGAATGAATGTGTGAGCAAGTGAGTCTGTGCTTGGGCCTTTAAGACCTGCAGCACCTGGGTCTTCAGCAGCTATCTATCTCACTGAGCATAATTGCCGCTGGTTTTCACAGCAAGATGCTATGGAGACTCGTCTTCTTAGCACTGAAGGCCTGGGCTGGGGGGCCCAGTGTAAGGCTGGGACACCTTACTCCTCAGGGGACCTCTCTGCATCCAAGATATCCCTCCTAATTCTTAATCACTACACCATGTACATGACACCTGACTGTTCTAGATCTCTGCCCTTCCTACCAGTCTCAGTATCACTTCTTTATATCCTTAGTTAATAGGAATCTGTTTATCTAGTCTGCAGGTGTTTCTCAATGATGGTTATTCTATATTTTAGATGTAATTTTGATGTGGTCATGGGAGGAGGCAAACATAGTGTTTACATACTCTGCTACCTTGACCAGAAGTTCTCTGAGGTCAAATAATCAGAAATTGGAATTTTATTGAAGTATATTTTTAAATTGGAATTCATAGGTTTTTGGAAATGTAAAGTCTTCCAATTATATTCAGAAATCATTTATAAAATTGAAAATATCACTTATAATATCAATATTTGCATCATCTAAATATAACCTACATGTCAAATTTTCCTTGAACAAGCCATTTTATTAAATGGGTACTCTGATCAATACATGATGAAATTAATTAATTTTAAAGTTAGTTTATATGAATTTATAACCACCTAAGTAACTAATAAAAAGTAGACTAAGGAACTTAGACAAATGATTCAAGAGGATTTGGTAAAATTTGAGATATTTTCATAAAAATTTATACCAGTATGTTCAATTATCACACTATCAAGCTTATACATATCTTTAGTCACTATTTTATCATTCACAGATACCACTACTGAATAGTGGAAACTAGCATTGTCAGGGTTTGTGATTAAATGATGTAACATTCTCTTCCAAGTGAGCTGATTTTCTACCTGATTGTGGCTCTGGGAGTAAGGTACTAGAAATAGGTATCTATTAAGTTTTATAGACTATTCATAAAAGCTTATAATAACCAGCTGGATCCTGTAAACTGCACGGTGGGTGTTCAACTATATTTACCATCAACTCTGTAAACAATATGTATATTTTCATTTCAGGTAAACTAGCAAAAATCATTATCAAAATATTATACAGTCATATTGCTCCAAGGCAAAGTTTAAAAAGGCACAGGAAACCAAGAAAACAACAGCATACACTTTTGGTCTTTCAGAATAAATAGATTTGTTTTAGAAGCCCAGACACTTGAAACATATTCTCCATTTACATTTTTGTGCTGACATAATGAGGACTTTCTGCCTTCAATAGAAGCCATCTTATTATAATGAATGCAAATGAAAGAATTTTTTTTAAGTTGTTTAAGCACTTATAAAAGATCCACTAGAAATAAGTGACAAAAGACAAGTACTTTTTTAAAATAAAATTTCAGAATGGTAAAATTATGACTCTCATCAAATAGTAATTGAACATCTGTCAAAGATTTTATTTACTCATTAATTGAGGGAATAAGTAACATACCACAAACTGTTAGGTTGAGAATTTGACTTAGAGAGATTTACTACTACTGGGAAATGTTCATTTGCAATGTCATAAACAGAAATCAGTTGTATTATCAGTTTCCTACAATTTCATTTTTATATCATATGTCAATAACAATTAAAAATGCATACCTCTGTAGAGTCAGATAATCCCCAGTGACTCCACTAGTCAGTGTATTTCATTGAAAGGATAACCAGGGTTACTTTTTGCCCTTTTCTAAGTCTGACAGTTTTTCTTGACAATCTTGTCTGTTTTGTTCAGTATATATATTCCCAGTGCACAGAATTTCACTTTGCTCTTTGCATGTGATTAATAAATATTTACTGAATGAATAGGTGGAAGAATTCAAAGAATGAATTGATGAATTCAAAGATGACACCTTTCTAAAACAAACAAACAAAAAAACCCAAACGAAAAAGCAAAGACAGCTTCTACTTTTAGAATTAGAATAAATAAATCATTTCAATAATAAAATATATTTACCTTACGTATCATGTATCTTTAAGACATAATTATAAATATGTTAGAATAAGTAACCCACAAGTTTGGCTCATTTAGCAATTGTTTTATCATCCAAAGGGTTTCACTTATGAAATCCCTTAAAGCCAGTGGTTATATTACACTAACAATGAAATTCCTGGTCAGAGGTCATTCATCTTTGCCCATGTGCCACTTTCCTTGCTCAGTGCCATTGAGGTCAAATGCAGTCACATTCTTTCAAATGAGAATTTTTTTTTTTCAGGAAGTTCAAACAATTTTGCATCGAACTTTTATTTCTCAATTAGAGGAATCAAAAGAACAGAGAGAAAAGAGGAGAAGAGGAAGTGAAGTAAGGGGAAATGAAAGCTTATTATTTAAGGTTTAATCAAAATGGCTCTCTATACTTCTCCCTTGAATTCTCTTCTGGAGAATATTTTGGAGACAAAATTACCTTTTTTCTTAATACAGGTTTGGTTGAAGTTCTCTTATTATGCATTTGACAAAGTTATTTTTGGGTGGATTTTATAAACTTCAAATTGATCAAAGAAGTGAATTTAAACAAAACATATTTGGCATCAAGCAGCTACCTGAGGAAGTGTCCATGTATGTGATTCAAATGAATACATAAAGGCTGGGATTTAAAGTTGAATTCAAAAATCCATCTATCTGAATAATTTTTAAAATAAGCAATAATAAAGTTTTGTGATTGACACTTTTTTATGGATATTCTTAATTTTCAGGATTTTTAATTGCTGGTTCAAAAGTATTATCTATATTTGTCTATGGTACAGGATAGTACTGTGTTTTCAGAGAAAATCCCCAAGAATGTCATATTTTTGAAATAGATTTTCTTAAAGAGATATGATATACTACTTCTTTTAAGATACATTATAATATAATTTTTACTGAGTGTCTCCTACAGTATTTGTGGAGATTAAGTATTAATCATACTTAAATATGATTAATTACTATTAATTCAGATTCAGAAATAATTAAGAGTTTCTGAAAGAAAATGTTAGATGCAATTTTTCAAAAGGAAATCTTTCCTTGATAGTGGTGAATTCTTAAACAATATATTTATATGTGAGAGATGAAATAGAAGCTTTTCTTATGACATCAAGATGATGTCATGTTTCTTTTGCTTGTAAAATGTTCAAAACAACTTTTACATTTTGAACAGGAGCATTTAGTATTCACAATGAAACATCAAACAACCTTTTGAAGAGACAAAAGACTATAAATGTCTTTCACACATTGATTTTTATAAAAGCATTTTCCTATAGAATCAAAAGATACATATAGGAAAAAAGACATTTAAAGTATGAAAAGGGAGTTTATGAAGACTGCAGCCTCCAATTGCAGTGTATTAATAGTCCTTTGGGTAGTTTTACAGGGGTTTGGGTATTAAATAATATTCTTTGGGAACTTTAAGTTAGTTTCTTATTCTACTAATTTGAATCATAACTATATCCTGAACTTTGAATTGTTAGATGTAGAAAATTAGCTTTGGGAAAAGAATAAAGAACGTGTATTTTATTCAGACTCTTCAGGACACTTGAGGTATTATATCTTTTAAAATATTTTTGATATGTGAATATGGTTTAAGAATATACAAAAACTATAGTATCGAATCTATATGGTTGTAATGAATTATTATAATTATATTACTTAAATATTAACATAAGTATTTACTACCCTGTTTAAAATAAGAAAACTATTTTAGTCTCACTTTAAAAAAAAAAAACCATTTTGTATTATCTCTGTGATTTTTAGTAATTTAGAGATATTTTCATGAACTCCTAAGCATTCATGGGTGATATATTGGTGGATGGATGGATGGTGGATGGATGGATGGATGGATGGATGGATGAATGGACAGATAGATAAGAGGGGGAGTTACGAAGGAGAAATGGAAGGAGGGAGGACAAGAGAGAAAGAACTAAGTTTTGATTAAAGGGGAGGGGCAAATGTTTATTATCTATATATTTGATAACAAAAATGTTTAAAAAACAAAAAAAACTTTGTTGAATAACAATTACAGTATTACAGCTGAGGTAAAGACTCTTAAACCCTGAAATCTAAAAGTTGTAAACTTCATTTATATGGGTTCCAATTCCTTCACCTATGTCTAACTACGTAGGAGATATTCCATCTTAACCACTAGATTAAGCTATTACATAAGCACTAGAGCACAGAGTAGAGAGGACCAGGTACCATAGATGCTTCGTTACATATTTATTGTTGAATAATCAAAACAGTCATTTTCCCCAACATCTATTCTTTCTGTAGAACTTTACATCTTGTGTAATTATCAATCTTTCTGTCAGGCAGGACAATGGTAATTGTTTTTTGACGGGGGGTGGTAGGGTGAGAGTTGATAATTTACCTTCTATCTGACTCTCTAATCTTATCCTGGCCAGGTTCTTTGTGTTTTCTTATTTTTCACAGTTTCATCTATTTCAATTCCACACTGTTCTTTACTAATCTTGTTAGATTATCTACTAACAAGTTTAGATATAATTATGTTACCTCTTTGCCCCCAAACCTCAAAGGTGTACCTAGCACCCCCAAATAAAATACCTGGATGCACCATTAATGTCTCTCTAAGACCTAATCCTTTCCTACCTTTGCAGCCTTTTCTCCCACTACTCCATTCGCTACATATTCTATTTTCAGAGAGTTGAGTTCTCCTGGAATGGAATGTATTTTCCTTACCAAAGGTTCAAGGAAAAAAAAAAAGCTCTCTGTTTAATTTTGAAGGCTCTGTATCAAGCATTCTAGTAATTGTAGAACTTAATGTTTAATAAATGGACAAATAAATTATAACGGTTCAAGGGGAAAATCTCTCTCTCTCTCTCTCTCTCTAGGACCATAACACCTATTTACACTAACAATTTATATCAGGATATGCTAAACAAAATTTAAATATATCTGTTCTAAATAACATTAGCATAGAGTTTAATAAAGTATAGATAGTCTATTATCAAAAATTTCAAAACATTGAACATCAGGGAAAGGTATAATGAACAAGCATATGAAAAACATGACTAGTTACTCTATCTTTATTATTTAAAAAATGCCTAAATAATGCATTTTATAATAGCTTTTGATTCTTTAAAAACATTTTTTAAAATGTAATAATCTTTAATGTAATAACTTAATAGTCTCTATAAAATTTCATGAACTTTGGTGGACTCCAATTTACATACAGTGAAATATACTTGAAAGATTTTTTCTTTTTTTTTGAGTAAAAATTAACTTCAAAAATTATTAAAAATTGACATCAATATTTGTTTAGATATCTAGAATCATTTATTGGCATTCTTTGAATAATAATTATTTTGTCCTAAACAAGTGAAAAGAACATGAAGTCATGATGAGTTTAACATTATTCAAAAACAACAAAAGAAAATGAATGAAGTATCAAAAAAGGATTGAATGGAAAAGATATATAAATGAGAGAAAATATTTTCAATCTTCATAGAATATTGTATAATAAAAAGTAAATGTAAGATTCAAAAAACATGATAGCATTCTTTTCATAAAATGTCAAAAACTAGAAAAGAAAATCAAAAAGAGAAAAATAACTGTCTTAAATTTTTTCCTCTTACACCATCATGAAATATGAGCATAGCAATCAAAGATTTTAATTTGTGTGAAGTGAACATGTTTTAATGTATATTTAATGGATATTTAATAAATTTTAATTATATGGTTTATCTTTGGTCATAGACAAACACTAAAACTTTTAAAAATTATGATATTTTTGCCAGTATTATCACTAGATTAGGGTCTAAGTTTTTGTTTTTAAACCTTGAATACAAATTGAGAGGGGTCATAAAATTTATTAAATTTGACATATACGCCTTTAGGTTAAATGTAACATATTATGATTAAAAAGTATATAAAATAATGGACAAGAAAAAATATGACTTAGTCATATTGGGCATTGTTTAATCATATTTATTCATTTTATTAGGCAAATATTATTTTACTGAAAGCAATTTAGACATATTTCAAATTTACACAGAAATTCGAAACCAAAACAAATGTTGAAAACAATATATTCATTATTTATGCAAAAAAAAATTTGTGAGCTCTGTATGTTTCAGATGCAGTTAAACACTGAGAATGTGACCTTTTATGCACATCTGTACACACCTATCAATGTGTATATTTTTATATGCATACAATCACATATGCGCAAAATATACACACACAAATATACACACACATTTCATTTTTCCAGCATGTAGCAACAAATATATATGGGCATATGCTGACATGCACATAAATGTATATACACATAGATACGCTTTTAATAAATATGCACACACATATCTATTCACGTATACTCAGTACACATACACTCATCTGCACATACATGCACACAAAATCATAATTTGTATTAAGTACTATCAATGGAGTAAGCAGACTAAATTATGTTTTCTATAAGCATAATCCATAATGCAGGCTAGTATTACCAATATGCTTTAATAAATACTAGCAGATTTTAAGACTGAAATAAAAGTTATATTTTTTCTTTTGATTTCATGGAGCAGAAATTTCAAATTTGTAATATTTATGTTATATATCTATATTGGTCAAGCAAAGTTGAATATTCATAAAACTTTAGAGAATTGTCATTGGTTTATTAAAAATTTCAAAAGATACATTGCATTACTAATTTATCTCATAATAACTTTGTTCTGTGCTACTGAAAATTATTTTTTCTTTGATCAATGTTTTAGGGTTAGACACTATTATTATTTCAGAAAGTCAAGAAAAATAAAGATCTAATGAAAAGAAAATGAATCATCTTCCCACAGATCAGTAATGGAAGTATTTGCAGTACTCGATTAAGTTATTTATTTGACTTTTGATGGTTGCTCTGTGGGCTGCTATGACAAGGTATCACAAATTGGGTGATTTAAACAACAGAAATTTGTTTTCTCACAATTCTAGAGCCTTGAAGTCGGAGAACAAGGAGTGGGCAGGATTGTTTTTTTTTCAGAGGCCTCTCTCCTTGGAGCGCTCCATTCCAGGTAGCTGTCTTCTCTCAGTTTTCATGGTCTTCCCCCTTGTTTTCATCTGTGTCCTAATTTTCTCTAATTATAAGAATATCAATCATATTGGGTTAAGGCCCACACTAATCACTTCATTTTAGCATAATCACCTCATTAAAGAACCATCTCCAAATACTGTCACACTCTGAGGTACTGTGGGTTTGGACTTCAACATGTGAATTTTGGGGTATACAATTCAGCCCATAACACATTAAGATAATCAAATAAATACTGTAGATAGATCTAACTATAGTAAGTTGAATAAAAATATAAAAATGTTAGATTATATTTTATCAAAATTATTCAAATTTTCCATTTTGTGAGTTTATTTTGGAGTCCTACTACATGATTCAGTAATATGTGCAATTAAGAACTTACATTAGGCATCTTGAAAGTGAAGATACAATTTACATTCAACAAGTTCTATTTATCCACATCAAATACAGTTTTTTTTATTAACTAGAGTTCATAGTTTACATAAGGTTTACCATTTGTATTGTAATTCTGACATATGCATATTTTCAAGTTTCCACCATTACAATGCCATGCCATATAAAATAGTTTCATTTTCCTAGAATTCTCTTGTGTTCCACCTATTCAGCCCTTTCTCAAACTTCTGGCAATCACCCTTACACAAACCTCTATCAATAACTGATGTCCTATAGTTCACCTGTCCCAGAATGTCATGCAGTTGAAACCATTCAGCATGAATCTTTTTCAGACTGGTTTCTTTATTTTGAAATGAAGCAGATCCTCAAGAGCATTGTTTTATTCAGTGTTGTTTAGTTATAACGTTTATGAGATGTTGTAAAACTTAACTCTTATTTATGTCAATTACTCTAAGGTAAAACAGGTTTTGTTATTTATAGTTTTGCTGAAAGTCACAGAATCTAACAATGATGTTAAGTGATAACTTAAGTTCCTTCATGTCTTTTCTCGGCTTGATCATTTCTTTTTATAGTTGAATAACATTCCATTATATGAATATAAGGTAATTCATTCATTTACCTTTTGAAGGACATTGGTTGCTTCCAGTTTTCAACAATTATAATCAAGCTGCTATAAACATTTTTTCCTATGCAAATAATTTTTTTATTATATTATCTTCAATTTGTAATGTGGTTAATAGAGGAAGAGGGGAGCAGGTAGATAGAGGGATCAAAGGATCAAATTTATGGTGTACACACAATGCAAAATACATCTGACATTGAATTGAACTCTTGAAACCTATATAATTTTATTAACCAGTCACCTTAATAAATTTAATTTCAAAAAGCTACTATAAAAATTTGGGTAAAGGTTTTTGTGTGAACATAAGTATTCCAATCAACTGAGTAAATACCTAGAAATCTAATTGCTGGATCATACGGTAATTTTATATTTAGCTTTGTTAGAATCTGCAAAACTGTCTTCCGAAGTTCCTGTACCATTTCGCATTTTCACCAGCAACAAATGAAAGTGTCTGTTGCTCCACATAATAGCCAGCATTTGGTGTTATCAGTGCTTTGAAGTTTAGCCATTCTAATAGATATGTAATGATATCTTATTGTTGTTTTAATTTTTAATTTCTTAATGACATGATTTAGCATATTTTGTAAGTTTATTTTTCATCTGCGTATCTCCTTTGGTGAGATATCTTTTCAGACCTTTTTCCAACTTTTTAATAAGTTTTGTTTTCTTTTTGAGTTTCTAGAGTTCTTTATATATTTTGCTTACGAGTTCTATATCATATCTGTTTTGCATCTATTTTTTTCCATTCTCTTTTGTGTTTTCATTCTGTTAACATTGCTTTTCACAGCATAAATATTTTTTTATCTTAATAAAGTCCAACTTATTGATTGTCATTTTCATAGATCATGCTCTTAATGTCATAGCTAAAAATGCATCACCAAATCCATGGTCACCTACATTTTCTCCTATGTTATCTTTTAGAATTTTTATTATTTTAACTTTATATTTAGATCTATATTCCATTTTGAGTTAATTTTTGTGAATGATATTAAGATCTATAGCTAGATTTAAATGTTCTGTTTCATTGATCAAATTGTCTATTATATAGAACTTTCTTATTGAGTCTTCTAATCGTAGAACATGGAATATCTTTCTATTATGTTTTTCTTGATTTCTTTCATCAGAGTTTTATAGTTTTTCTCATGGATCTTGAACATATTTTGTTAGATTTATAACTAAATATTTGATTTTTATGGCATTAATGCAATTTATGTGATTTTAATTCACTGGTGATAGAAAAGAAAGCAATTGACTTTTTTATATTAACCTTGTATCTTACAAACTTGGTATACTCACTTATTCCAGGAAACTCTTCTTTTTGTGTCAGTTGTTTGTTATTTGGGATTTTGATCATATCACTTGTGAATAAAGACAGTTTTATTTCTTCCTTCCCAATCTGTGTTCTTATTAATTTCCTTTTCTTATTGTATCAACTAGGACTTGCAGTACAATGTTTAATAGGTATGGTGAAAACAGATATTATTACCTAGTTCCTGTCTTACATGGAAATTATCTAGTATCTCACCATTAATTATGATGTTATCTAGAAGTTTTTTGTTTGTTGTAAGATTCACAAATAAGAGGCACTATACAACATTTGTCTGTCTGGCTTATTTCACTTAGCGTAATGTCCTCCAGGTTCATCCACGCTGTTGCAATTGGCAGAATTCCTTTTCCTAAAGCTGAATAATATTTTATCTTATGTAGCTGTGTATGTATGTTTGTATATAACTATTAATACACACATTACATTTCTTTATCCATTTATTTGTCAATAGACACTTAAGTTGTTTTTCATATTTTGGTATTATAAATAATGCTGCAATAAACATAAGAATGTAGATATCTATTCCAGATCGTGATTTTATTTCCTTTGAGTATATACACAGAAGCAGGTTTGCTGGATCATATGATAGTTGTATTTTTAACTTTTTGAGGATCTCCACACTGTTTTCCATAATTGTTCCATTTTACATTCCCACCAAAGTGTACAAGGGTTCCCTCTTCACACCCTTGCCAACATTTGTTATCTTTTTGTCTTTTTGCTAATAGACATTATAACAGATGTAAGGTGATGTGTCGTCAGGTTTTGAGTTAACACTTTCCTGGTAATTAGTGATGTTGAGCACCTATTCAGACACCTGTTAGCCTTTTTGGGTAAAATATTTATTCATACCTTTTCCCCATTTTTTAAATTGGGTTAGTTGGTGAATTTTTAATTTTAATTTTTATTAATTAATTTTTTAAATTGCAAAAATTATTTAAATTTTTTCCCCCTCGTCTACCTCCCATTGGTGGATTTTTGCTATTGAGTTATAATTTTTTATATATATATATAAGATATGAATCCTTTATCAGATATATGGTTTTCAAATATTTTCTCCAATTCTTTTTCAATTCGTTAATATTTATTTTCTGTGCAGAAACTTTAGTTTGATATAGTTCCATTTTCTATTTTTGCTTTTATTCCTGTGCTGTGCTTTTGTGGTCATTGACCCCAGATCAATGTCAGAAAGCTTTTTCCCTAGGTTTTTTCCTTATTATTTTATAGTATCATTTTTACATTTAAATTTTTTTCTTTTTTGTTTTACCCTTTTCAAAAATTTTGAAGTTTTTTTTTGGGATTTCTGTAGATGGAGTGAGAAAGGGGTCCAATTTCATTTTTCTGCATATAGAAATCCAATTTTCCAAACAACATTTATTTAAGGGACAGTCCTTTCTCTATTGTGTGTTCTTGGCAACTTTGCTGAAGGTCAATTGACCATAAATGTCTAGATTCACTTCTGGGTTCTCTATTCCATTTTATTGATCTCTGTGACTATTTTTATGCCAATATCTTATTGTTATGGTTACTATAGCTTTATAACATAAAATTGACCCTTGAACAGCATGGAGGTTATGGGTGCTGACCACTCGCACAGTCAAAAATCTGTAACTAAAGTTGGCCCTCCACATATGCAGATTCACAACTGCAAGTTGACCTTTCATGTGGGTTTGAACTTCATGTATCATTTGAACTGTGCAGTTCAATTGAAAAAAATCCGTGATTAAGTGGATCTGTGCAGTTCAAACCCTCATTGTTTAAAGGTGAACTGTATTTGAAATTAGGAGTTATGCATCCAGCTTTGCTCTTCTTACTAAGATTGTATCAGCTATTTGGGATATGTTGTGTTCCATGCATTTTAGGATTTTTCTTTTCTATTTCTGTGAAAAATGCCCATGTAATTTTGTTAGGGATTAATTATATTACATCTATAGATCACTTTGGGAAATGTGAACATTTTAACAATATTAATTCTTCCAATCAGTGAACAGGGGTATCTTTCCTTTTATTTCTCTTGTCTTCAATTTCTCCCATCAGTGTTTTATAGTTTTCAGTGTGCAGATCTTTTCTTCCTTGGTTAAATTTTTTCCTAAGTATTTTATTTTATTTTTTTGATGCTGTTATATATGACATTGTTTTCTTACTCTTTTTCAAATAGTTTGTTGACATTGTATAGAAATGCTACTGCTTTTTGTATAATGATTTTGTATCCTGCAACTTTACTGTATTTATATGTTATAGCAATATTTTGTTTATTGGTTTGTTTCTTTGTGGTGTCGTTAGGTTTTCTGTACACAAGATCTTGTTTCTACAAACAAAGACAATTTTACTTTCTCGTTTCCGATTTGGATGATATTTATTTCTTTTTCTTGTGTTATTGCTCTGGCTGGGACTTCCACTACCTTCGTCTTGTTCCTGATCATAAGGAAAAACTTTTAGCTTTTTACCATTGAGTATGATGTTAGCTGTGGGCTTGCCATATACCACCCTTAATAAGTTGAGGTACATTTCCTCAGTTATTCTAGCTAAAGGTTTGATAATATTGTTTACATTTTCAAGAAGTAACTAAGTCTTTTTGATCCTTTCCATTATCTGTCAAGTCTCTATTTCATTTATATCTGCTTTAAGCTCATTTCTTTCTTTCTCTTAACTTTTGGCCTAGCTTTTTTTTTTTTTTCTAGTTTCTCGAGGTGTAAAGTTCGAGTGTTTATTTGCGATTTTCTTTTTTCTTAAAGCTAGTGTTTATTTCTATAAACTTTTTTCTTAGAACTGCTTTTGCTGCATTCCGTAAGTTTTGGTATCTTGTATTTCCATTTTCATTTGTTTCAAGATATCACTGGAATTTTTTTCTCTGACTCATTAATTTTCCAAGAGCATGTTGTTTAGTCTCCTCATATTTTGAATATTTCAGTTTCCTTCTTGTTATTGATTTTTAATCTTAAATTTGTTAACACTTGTTTTGTGGCCTAATATATAATCAATCAGAGGGATATTCTGTTGAACTTGAGAAGAATGTGAATTTTGCTAATATTGGATGTTGAATTTTGCAACTGTTATATATATATATATATATATACATATATATATATATATATTATATATATATATATGTCTGTTAGGTTTACTTGGTATAACATGTAGTTAACTTTTTTGTTTCCTTGTTGACTGCTCATCTGAATGATCTATCCATTGTTGAAAGTAGGATTTTGAAGTCTGCTGCTAATATTGTGTAGTTGTCTACTTCTCCCTTCAAACTTGTTAGTATGAGCTTTATATATTTAGGTGCTCTGATTGTGGATGTATAAATATTTGCAAATGTTTTATCCTCTTGATGAATTAACCCCTTTGTCATTATATATTAACCTTCTTTGTCTCGCTACAGTTTTTGACTTAAAATCTTTTTTGATATAAGAATAGCTACCCCTGTTATGTTTTGGTTTCTATTTGTATGTAATATTTTGTTTTACCTCTTCACCTTTGGCCTATGTGTGTTTGTTCTATATTATAAAATTATTGGGGTGACATTGATTAATAAAATCACATGTTTCAAGTGTATAATTCAATAGCATATTATATATATTATATACATATAATATATATAAATATATACATTTGTGTGTGTGTATGATTTTATTTGGTGTATTAGTCCCTATATATATATATATGTGTGTATATATATAGTATTATATGTTTACGACCCAAAGTTAACATTTTTCCATCACCAAATATATGACCCCTTTTACCTCATCTACTTCCCATCTTCCCTTCTTCCCTCTGGTAACTACTAATCCACCATCCATGTCTCTGAGTCTCTCTTGTCATGTTTGTTTGTTGTTTTCAGTTTTGTGTCCCACATATGAGTGAGATTATATGGTTTTTAACTTTTTCTGTCTGACTTATTCTGCCTAGCATGATTGTCTCAAGATCCATCCATGTTGTCACAAATGGTAGTATTTCATCTTTTCTTATGGCTGAGTAATATTCCACTGTATAAATGTACCGCTTCTTTTCCAATCATCTATTGTGGGACCCTTTGGTTGCTTCCATGTCCTGTCCATCATGAATAATGCTTCTGTGAACATGGGGATGCATAGATCTTTGCAGATAAATGTTTTCAGGTTTTTTTGGGTAAATACTCAGAAGAGAGATTGCTGGGTCATATGTTAATTCAATCCATAGTTTTTTGAGGAAACTCCATGCTGTATGAGGGTTTCTTTTTCCGAAACTTATTATTACTTGTCTTCTCCAAAACTTATTATTACTTGCCCTCTTGATAATAACCTTCTAACAGGTGTGAGGTGGTAGCTTATCATGGTTTTGATTTGCATTTTCTTAATAGGTAGAGAAGTTGAGCATCTTTTCATATGTCTGGTGGCCATTTGTATGTCTTCTTGAGAGATGTGGCGGTATAGGTCCTCTGCCTATTTTTTAATTAGATTGTTGTGTGTGTGTGTGTGTGTCTGTGGTTGTTGAGTTATATGAGTTCTTTATATATTTGGTATATTAGTCCCTAATTGGAGGCATTGTTTGCAAATATATTCTCCCATTCGGATGGTTGCTTCTTTGCCTTTCTGAGGGTTTCCTTTGCTGTGTAGAAGCTTTTTAGTTGTATATAGCCCAAATAATTTATTTTTGCTTTTACTTCTTTTTCCTTTGAGGTCAAATTCATAAAATCCTCTCTAAATCCAAGGTCCATAATTACTTTAAAAAAATTTTTGTGTTTATCTTCTATAGATTTTTGCTTTGTATAAGGCTTACCTAAAACATCTTATAGCTAAACCAGTCTATTATAAGCTGATAACAACTTTACTTCAATTGCTTACAAAAGCCTACACTTCTATTTTATGTAATTTATTGTTCTTGTTATTTTTATTTATTTAAAATATGTAGAGATATTCAATTTTTACCAGTAATGAATATCTGGAAGAATATTTAACCAGTAGTATATTTCTGAAAGAATATTTCACTGATGAATATTTTTCACATCTTCTCCAGTCACTCTTACCTCTACCAGCTACATAGTCTTCCTTCATTTCATTATCTTTTTCCTAGTTTTCTATCTTTCCATAATTTCTTCTTAAATATTTTATTTTATAAATATACCCTGCCCTTTTCCCTATATTTCATACCTTCCTCCACAGAAAATAATAACTGATTCTCAGATTTGCTGCATATACATCCTTAGACACATTAATACCGTCTTCAAGTATATGAAGGTCCATTACACTAAAGATGTTAACTTCGTGCTATGTCAAAGTAAATATTAGTGAAATTCTCCCATTAATGAAATTCATCTGTCTTACGGATGTCATAGAAAATGATTTTAAAAACTTGATCTTGTCATAGATAATTTAATACAAAATTTTTAAAATATAGTCACAAGTAGATACTATTTATTCAAATTCATTTTTCTTGGTGAGGA
The DNA here is from genome assembly GCA_003508835.1 of Eonycteris spelaea. NCBI lineage: Eukaryota > Metazoa > Chordata > Mammalia > Chiroptera > Pteropodidae > Eonycteris > Eonycteris spelaea. Next base: position 6,428,260 of record PUFA01000058.1, on the reverse strand, counting down.
AATTGAGGCTCTAGGTTACATAATTTTACTAACAGCTATAGTATATATATTGTTCTTAACATATACCATTACTCATAGTGTTATCTTCATTTTACAGATGTGAAAACTTAAGCATGCTAACATATTTTATTTATCCAAGGTCATATAGCTGGCCAGTGGTGAATCAGAAAATTAAACTCATGAAATCTTTCTCTCAATTCTGTGCTCTAAATAATATGCAATGCGGCATATCTTCAAATTTTTATTCAAGTGTTCTTTCTCTGCCATCTAACTGTATCTGATATCTCACCTAGTCAAGAAATGAAAAAAAATAAAAGTAAATCATCTTTTTTGAATGGGATGTTGATTACATGATTTTCCCTCTTCTAGCTTGGAAATATAATCATTATGTATAACACTCAGATGAGTTACAGCCAGCCCACCAACCCATAAGTGACAATTTGTAAAAAAGATCTTTAACTAAGGTCATTATGTAGCTTGTAATCCATGGGAAGCACAGACCCAACTTTTTAGAAAAAAAGCAATATTCATTTTACTATGTCTTAAATATTAATAAAAAATTATAAGAATTAGACTCTAAAGCTAAATATGAGTATAGAGCCTCCTTACCAAAGGATTTGTGGGACCAATTAGTCTTTACTTCTTCCAAATATTACAGATCTTGTAAATGTTTCACATTGTATGTACTACCAGGGTCACCTTTTCCCAGGACTTTATAATGTATATTTAAATAATATTTATACCAGCTCAATTGATTAAAGTGAAATTGACAACTGAATTTTTACCTGGTTACTTTGACAGTTCTCCCCTAAAACTGTTTATTATTTATTAACATAGGTTTGGTTTGGCTCATTAACCTTGACCTCTAGTTTTCTCTCTTACTTATACTGAATTCCTTGATGCTGTGGCAATGATGATAGTGATTCATTGCCTTTGATAGGAAGAGACAATTTCTAATTTGGGTCCTAGCTGACAGTGGTTTAACTGCTGCTGCTGGTATTTTCACATTATCATGAAAGGTGTCTCTCCACCACTTTGCACCAAGCAGTAACCCAGGAATTGCTGTACAAAAATCTCACGTCTAATAGTCATGAACTTGAATCAATTGTCAATTTATATTATACCCATTCTGTGTAAAATGTTCAAGCAGAAAAACTACATTTATTACAGAAAGCAAGATAACAAAGAGAAAAGATATTTTGTTTTTGTGATTGAGGAAATTTTCATATTTATATGTTTAAATGATAATTTTATAATATTAAAAATATTTTCCTGATTTAGCAGTTTAACATCAAAGAAGGAAAGTTATGAACCTTTGAAGCTCAAAGACTTTTATTCTAAATTATCCCTTCTAGTATTTTCCCTTGATGGCTGCTGTGTTTAAAAATATCTTTGCTTATCAGCCTGCATTAATTAATATATTTTCTTATTTAAAAAATTAAATATTGTAGAATCGCCAATAGAATCTTTTGAACATTATAAAAAAGCGTCATGATAATAGACATAATTTCAGTCAAAACCAAGGAAGTTAACATTTTCCTGCATTGTGTAGCCTTATTTTGATTTTTATTAAATATTTAAAAAATCTTGACAAGAGCATGAAGATCTCAGTTACTAGTTTCACCATTCATAGACACTTGAAGTCCCAAATTAAAGCCACTGTTACAAAGAGTTATTTTTCTGTTCTCATGATACCCTTCCTCCTTTAAAAACATAAAATATTTTCACTGATTTTTTTTTTTTAACCAGGGAAGAAGGGTGTTAGTACTTGCTCAATTTCAGCTAACATGAAATATCTAATTTTTAGAATCCTTTCCTTTGGTGTTTTTAATGTCTCTGAATTCAAATTAACAAGATTTAACTACATGGCTCTAAATAGATAACCAAGCATATGAACAAAATGAAAGTATAAAGAATTTTTCATCCTTAGGCCAGTGGCTTATCTATTGAAGCATGTTGGGTCCCTGGTGTGGCACAAAAACACTTGATTTCACTCTTGCTTCAAAAAGAAATACCTCTGTATAAATGGTCCATGTAGCAATTTGATCATTTACAATTGAGGTCCACTTTAAACCAGAGTAATACACCCAAGAGAGCTGTGGTTTCCACCAAAAAAAAATCACAATAGGCTTAAACAGTAGTTTCAGGCACCAGAGGGAACAACTTCTTCACGGAAAAGCCTGAAAATGAAGTAGAATGTTCTACAAAGAACAAACTGTCTCCTTAGAATGAACAAGTTGGTTTTACTGAAAGTACAGACAGTTTCTCCAAAAATGTTGTGGCCGACCTAGTTCTGCTTTTCCTTTTCATAATTCTTCTTCACCTCAATGTGCAATAACATTATGAGAAATAGTTCAGTAATTTTTAGAATAGAAAACTTCATTCAATGGGCAAAACTATATTCTATTTTAAATGAAAACACAAAGTTCTACTGTAAAGGCTATGATAGATTAGCCAGGAACACAGAAGAATTTTCATCTCTATTAGTGTGTGTATGTGAAAATGATATTTGAGTTGAACCAAAGGAGATAGCAGAGGAACTTGAGTAACTGCAGCTCCAGCACCTTGAAATAAATTGTACTACACAGAAGTTCACAGCCAAAGGTGAAGAATGAGTGTAAATATTTCTGGAAATTCAAGCAATGATCAAGTGTCAGTACCAAGTTCTTCTGTATGAAAGTGGCCAGAGAGTAGACAAATAATCAGAATATATCAGATAGAATTAAATATAAATCTTGTAATTTGAACTATGTCAAGAGATTCGCCAACGATAAAATTTATAATTTCCGTCTATCATCACAGGTAATTCTGAACCTTCAATCATTCCCGTATTAAAATTATCTCCCTCCATTGGTATGCCTATAGGGAATGTTGCATTGCAAAATAATCTGAGGCTATATTCAGACTTAGTAGAAAAGAGTGTCATGATTGATTATAATATTTCACATATGCTAGAGTTGATACTTGCCCTTCTCTGGAATTGGTGTGTCTAACAATCAATGACATGCCACAGTCTAATTGTTAGTATGTTTTTTTTTCTTTTTTAATAAAACATAAAATAATGTGGGTAATGATTGATGACATTTTAGAGTCAATGAAACATGGTAGCAATGTCTGCCATAGACGCAGAAGAGACATTGTATACCAACTCTCTATTTTTATCCAAAATTAAAAGAAACCTTCCCCAGGTCTTTAAAAGATTTGCATAAACCATGGGTTACTGTAGATATGTGTTGTTTTTTTTAAGCCATAGATACTTTGTGTATTTATATATTATTTTATTACCCACAACTGATTGAAGCATACATTCATAACACATTCCAGATAGAAAGTGCCAGGGTATGAAGTGTGATCTGTTTATTAAATTAAATCAGTTATTTTTATTTACTTTTTAAGTAAGCCATTTTAAAGAAACATTAAAACCCTTGACAGTTATGTGGTGTGTGTATACTATTACATATAATTATTTACATTTTCTTATATACTGTATACCTCTGACTATATACACATTGATTCTAAGACATTGATTCTAAAGTTTAATCTCTTTAAAAGAAGAAATTGTCTTATAGTCAAAGATACCTTATAATTCATGGAATATTTTTTCTTACTGGAACCAAGAATAATTGCACATTCTATAATTTTAGATTTAATGTAATGGAATTGAAAAATAAATGTAAAGGTAGTGAAATGATAGATTGATTTTGTATACACAGGTGCCTGCCACCCTACTCTATTTTCCTCATGATATAAATTACCCTTCTGAAAAATAATTGTAGAAAAATGTATTACAAACCAATAATTACCAATAATTAAGAGGAGGTAAATTACCCTAAATTTCTATCTAATGTACAAAAAAACTCAGCTAGTACTTTGAAGGCATCCTTTTAATTCCAAAAGTATTACAAGAGTCTTCTATAGTGAGTGAAAGTATAGAGTAGAAGAATGCAGATGGCAATTATAGTGTGTTATAACTTTATTAATCGTTAATATTATTTCCTTTGCCAGAACCTTAGTTTAAGCTCAGAGATTACTCTTATTTTTGTGTTAAGAAACATTATTTTGAAAACAATTATATAAATTATATTCTTTTAACAGAGATTATGAATATATACTTAACAATTGAAAATGAATCCATGAACATATTTACAATTTCATTAAAATATGCGACTTTAAAATAAAAATAAAATCATCAATTCAAAAGTTATGGCATTTTATGCATAATAATTCACAAATTTGGGAATACATTGTCTTGGTAAATAATTAAGCATATGATAAAGATGTAACTATGTAAATATTTATTTTTCTTAATATTGAAAAAGTTGGAAATATATTTAAAAGTGTACAGCTATGGTGGTTTGAGTAAATACCTTACAGTTCATTCATACAGTAGAGAATAGAAAGTACGTCGATGTTAAAAATGAGGATATTAAAAATAAATAAACCCATTTATGAACATAGAAATTAGCTAATGTCTGTTAAATAATGTTTTTAATACTGCTACACAATTTACTCATGTTTTGAGAAACACAGATCTTATATGTTTATAATGTTTTTTAAAATTTGTACACTTCTGATTTCTCAATAGTGAGCGTACCTAGTTTTGTATCAATTAAAAAATAAGGAAAACAATTTAAATATAAACTACACCATAGTCCACAGAACTTAACAAAAGAGCAGCTAGGAAATATGGACAAAACATTCAAGATAAACAGTTTTGTCCTCTCACACATATTCTTCCTTAGCCATATACAGAAAGTGTAAGTACTCATTGGCTGATGATTAATTGAGTGTTGAACTTTAGGCAGGCAATGGGACTCTGGAACCTGCACATGGACAGAAATAGCTCTTTCCTCATGTAGACATTCTTTGTATAAACTGCAGAACTTTTATGATCAGCCTCTCTCGCGCCCTCTCCCTCCCCTCTCTCCCATCCTTCTTAAATAATGACTCAATTAAACTTTCTAGGCTGCTTTTGCTCATATTGAAAAGCATCCCTAAAAGAAGTTGATTCAGATTGTGTCATTAGTATTTGAACTGGCAGCAGTGATCTGATGTGAGCGCAGGGCCTTCTCAACCTTTGATGTGCTGTGGGAAGATAAGGTAAATCTCAAGCTTCTTGGCATCAGGTTTTAATTTGATATCATGGAAATGAACTGCATATTCAACATTAGGACAGATAGTGTCTGTTTATTTACTGATCTTGTGAAGTGGTTGGAGGAACTGCTTAAGTCTAATGATAAGGAAAAAATATAATTTGTGAGCTTTATTGTGGGTCTACTCATTCACCTTATTCATAATAAGTGTTTAGAAAATTTCTGATTGGATGTCAAGCATTTACTGCCTCTAACAGTAGACTATTTCCATGTGTACTTTGGGTGAACACTGGTTAACAGCATATGGGAACTGTTTCTCCTGCTGCTTAAAAAAACATTTAGCAGTCTTACAGTTTTAGAAACTATGAGAAAACAAAGTGCTGGGATCAAAACAGAGAGGATGTGAACTTTATAATACTCAGTTCATAAATGTCTTCCATTCTGTGTCTGATGTATATATAAACACATATATGTACACATATATGTAAATGCATGTGCATATAATTTTAAAAGACTGCCATAATATTTAAAAAGTAACAAAAACCTTGGAAATTGAAATTCAAAGTGGATTTATACTGAACAGCAGTGCAAAGCTCAATTTTTAGGAGAAATTAAGAGAGTATGTTACAGAATTCAGCTTTAATTTGCAATGAATTGCTTTAGTAAAACCATTTATATCAGTATTGTTAATCTTAATGGTTACAAGTGACCCACGTTTTAATAATCCAGACCATCGGTTGAGTACAAATTTCTTTTCCTAATTAAGAATATTTGACCACAAGAGGGAGTTCCTTGCCAACTGTTTCCTCATCCTCAACGTATTACAGGCCTGAATTTACAAAGAAAAATACCTTCAAATATATTTAGTTTCTTCAGTGCTTTTAGGCAAAGAAAATGATAACAATCTATTTAAATTTAGGTATTCATGAATTTCCAGAAATGAAACATAATTTGCACTATGAAATTCTCAGGCTAAAATACTAATCATTTTCAGGAATGTAATGACATGCTATGGTTTTGAAAGTGCTTCCAAATTTGCACCTGCAAAATTGCAGTGCACCGACTTGTGAACAAAACCCATGTGGACACACCACAGAGCCTTCGGGGATAGATTACATCACTGTACAACAATTTACTTAATGTGAGTGAATTAAGAAAGCTTTGTCTACATAAATTAATGCACATATTTTTACTGAATTTTGTAGCATCAGTGAATGGAGCGTAGGACATGGAATATGACTTTCAAACTACAAAATTAACTTCTTTAAAGAAAAAAATTACTCCAACTAGTGGATTCCTTAGAATTTAGATGAAGGCTATTTTCCTCATGATAAAGTATGTAATATATACAATAATTCAATATATTAGAAAGTTAAAATTTTTCTACCTCATACTGACTTGACTTAAAATTATATTTAACTCAGAGCACCCCAGTAAGATGTGCACTGACACAACTTTGTAAAAGTATTGGCATATTTAGAAAATGCTGTTCATTATTCGGTATTGTTCCATGCTTTTTATTTAAGGTTAAAGAATGGGATTGTTTTAAAATTTTAAAGGATTCCCCCAAGAATGTGATTTCTGTCATGATTATTCCCAAAGTATTGCACCATAGCATCCAGAAATTATACTCAACAGCATCCTTCCACAACTTATGATTAGTACAAGAGTTTCCTCCAGGTCAAATCCATGGACATTTAGAGATACAGATTCTAGCAATACATATTGAGATAATTAATAAGTGTAACAGTAGTAAATGCAGTGATTTTGGCAAAACTTATTTGGTGAAAATAACTGCAACTCACATGTGTTCTTGGTGTGCCTTTATGGCACTGTCTATAAATATGGGATATAGAAGAAAATACCAGTAATTCTTTTTGCGTTCCCTCCCACCCCCTATGGTTCTTAGGATTGTATTATTTTAAACCATTTTTGACACATCTGACCACATGAAGTCATGCATTTTTAAGAGCTGTTCTTTTAACAGTAACTTGAACTGACAAGTCGGAAAAGCAGACTTCTTTGGTGACTCAAGTAGTCCTGCAGCTCACTGAAAGGGCCTCCCCACCTGTTTCCAGCAAAAACACAGTGAGGAATAAAAGAATAATGCAGGTTTACATATATCTGAGACCAAGAATTCAAGTAGAATAAAATACAGGGTAAGTCACAAGACACTGTGAAAACACACATACTAAATCATAGACAAAAATATGTTTGAAATGAACACTTTGTAAGTGTAGAGATGGTCATGATAAATCCTTTCTTTAAGTCTGAAACCAAAGTTATTAATGTGTAGAAGTGAACAATTTATCTTATTTTTTTTTTCTACAAGTGGTTGTAGGATACAATGAAGTAGGAGATAAGAATTTTCTTCCCCCACTTCTCCTTCCTCTTCTCTCCTCTCTCCTCCTTCCCTTCTCTCCCCAGCTTCTCTCTCTCTTTCACTCTCTCACTCTCTCTTTCTCACTAACACACACACACACACACGCACACACACACACATACACACACACACATCTTTGGGGTTAGTAATATTGAAATTCTCAAGGGGTGTATTGAAAATATGCCTAGCATTAAAACTCATTGAAAACATCTGGATGTTTTGGTCTCCATAATGTAAAAGATCCAGATGTTTGAAAATATGCTTACTGACTCTGTGTGTGTGTGTGTGTGTGTGTGTGTGTGTGTGTGTGTGTGTGATCTTCAGTTTCACTGCTCAGTTCCCCAAAAACAAAACCTTGATTTTCACATATTGTCATTATGAAGCATAATAATTCACCTCATGAACATATAACACAGTTGCATTTTGAACATTTTATTTCAGTGAGTCCCTCATACTACCAACATATGCATATTTAAAAGTGAATTAAGGAATCCTGCCGGTGATCTGGAAGAAAGCTTAAAAATCAGCAAGAACAACACTTAAATTTATCAGAGTTGGCATTGGAAAGCCAGAGAGACACAGAGAGAGTTGCTCATAGGGCCATTTTTCAGCTCTTTCAAAGTCAGGCCTAACTCACAAATTCTTAACTTAGTATCATTACCTGATAGGATGAAGATTGAAAGGGAAAAAAAGATTTCAGCTTTAATAGTTGCACCAAGAATTTCATTTTTATATCCACTTTTAAGAAGGGGTAATATATTATTGTTATTTCTAGCAATGTATTGGTTTTTTACTTGGCTGATAAATTTTAAATATTACCAAAGCTATTGATGCCTGTGTTATTGCAATTGTGAAATTAGCATATTTTCATTTCACAAAACCAATTTACTTATAAACATAATTTTCTTAATCAGTATCAATCCTAAAATAAGAACAGCATATAACTTTCTAGCACTGTGTTCCAAGACAGGTAAGGTGAATCAATTTTTTAGATCTAAATATCTTAAATTCTAATGAGCCATTCAAAAAAGCCTGGTTTAAAATATGCCAAAATATCCACATGCTGCCACTGGACTGAGGGCTTCAGTTAATACTGCAAAAAGCTATCTTTAATAGCTATTGGATGCTCAGCAGGACGAGCAAGGCTGGGATTAGAGATAATGATACTTGTTGAAACGGCAGGGAGGCAGAGGAGAAAGAGATCGGCCTCCCTTGGCTTTGTAAAAGCATATTGGGAAAAAACTTTATATTCAGAAGGACATGATACTAGATGGTGATACACTTGATAATCTAAATATGTCTTCTTTTTTCCTTTTAAGTTGATCTGAGACAGCTATTTCAAATTTAAATATAATATTGAAATACATTGTAGAGTCTCTTCAGATTGGTGTCTTTTTTCTCATCTCTCTTCCACTTCAATCCTTGTCGTCTTCGTGAATATTAGTGTACCTGATGATTAGTGTACTAAGTGATTGTCCAATACCCATAGCCTCTCCAAAATGGTCCAAACTAATTGGGGAAAACTAATCTTTCTAATGGGCTATTATTAGATAGCTTTACTTATTCTCAAACTTAGAGACTTTTTTTTCATATTCAACAACACACAAATTCCACATATACTGGCATTTCAGTTTCTCTCCTAGAAGGTATAAACCCGTTCTTTATTAACTAATACTGTTTTCATGTGTAACGTTTCTTGAGCTGCTATATCCTTTTGGATTCTTGTGCCACTGAGATAGTTTTCCTCGGGCAGGAACATTCATACCTTGAGGAAATACATCTACCATTTAAGGCCTACATCAGTTAGCATGTGTTCTATAGCTCTTCCTTCACATGTGTTATGAATGAATTTCTTCTCATCTCTTGAGAGTACTTAATTTGTACTACTTAAGTAGCATGTATGACAGAATTATAGGTATCTGTGTATAAGATGCTATCTCCCTATTGCATTTTGCTTCTTTCTATAGCACAAACCATGTCATATCCAAATTTTCTTACAAAACTTTTCATTTATTACATAAGTTATTTGTGCATTAATGAGTTGATGAATTAGTCAATGTTTGAATAAAGTAGTAAGTTGCATGAACATGTAAATTAACAAAAACAACTTTATTTGCTAAGATCTGCAGCCATTTAAATTTAGTACTTTTATTCTTACCGTTCTGGATTATCTTTCCAATGGCCAATGATGGCCTCTTGTTTTTCCTTCTAATGGTCAAGGATGAACATTACAAGAAGATCAAGGCCAGTGAGTAAATTGAGGTTTAAATGTTTCATCCTCCTGATCTTTCTGTGAGAGATTACTTTAGGATTGGATCATTGTTTCTTGTGACCAAAAGGCACAGCTCTTATCGGGAGGGCCTCTATCTCTTCACCTTTCAATAACTGCCCACCTACTCTTGCCCTTCACACCTAGGTATACTATAAATCTCCTCTGTTGCCAATCCCAAGAGGCTATTCTATTTCTTGTAGCTTTTCTTCATCCCACTCATGCCATAAATAGTTTCTTCATTAAATTTTCTTCAAATTTTCTTATTTAATGGTGTCATCTATTTTGTAAAAGCATCCTGACAGATATGTCTACAAAGGTACATGTATTTCTAGCACATATATATTGTGTATCTGCAAAATGACAATTCTCAATAGCTGTGGGAACTTACACAAACTACATATACTGTCTTTTCCTAAGTATTGTAGAAACAATCAGAATTAATTCAGTCACCAATAGCTATTAAATGTATGAGCTTAGCTTAGGCTGCTTCTAGCCATTGCTATATAACAAAGAACAGAGGTATATGTAAATATCTGTCCTTTACAGAATATAAAATTGCTAAAAGTGATCAGAACCTATGCAAAGCAATTTCCTGCCAAACAATGCCTATATGAAGTCAATACACTAGTTATTCAAATTCATACTTGTGCATTGTAATTAAATCTTTGATTAAATATATATATATATATATATATATATTATTGTATCACTAAAGCTTCTTGCCGACCTGAAGTTGTTGAAGTAATTTTTATTCTTCCATAAGTAGGCAACTCTGTAAAATGTTTTTTAAATATGTATACTACCTTATGTCTTGTAAAAGGCTAAAGAGATCCTATATTAATATGCAGTATATAGTTTATCAAGAGTTGGTATGATTAAATAATAAAACACTTGAAATAACTTATTTTAGAAGTTTGCAAAGAACTAAAATGGACAAATTATATGTATGTGTGTGTATATATATGATATATATATACACACATATACATACACACATATATATAATATTAGTCTCCTATTAGGAGACTGCACAGAATCAAAAAAACATAAAATGCTATGATAAAAGTAGTTTTCTACATTAAAAATAAAAACACCCAACACATTTTTGCAAATTCAATTCAATTGGCTTATATTTAAAATAAAAATAATTTTTCTGTTAGCGTACTTAAATGTTTTTCTCCAGCTAAAAATATGGCCGAATCAATTTGAATCCAATTTTGTAATTAAAAATTGCTCCCCTCTGTGAACTTGTAGTAATGTTTCATCCAAAAGCAGATTATTACAACCAAATTATAAACCCCTAAAAAGAGGGGGCATTATAAATGGAAACACCCATACAACCTTAAGTACAATATAGCAGTGCAAACAGCATTGCTCTAATGACAGTAATCCTGCTTGCCTTAGCCGTATTCATGCAAATTACAATTTTGTACAGATGTGGCACACATTTGCATGGTTAATGGCATCATTTTTTTCTCCTTTTCTACTCCTCTATAGTATGATCAGCTGTTATGCTTAACATTACAAATTCTATGTGCTGTTTCTAACATTAGTGAAAACATAAGGCTGGTAGTTTCCTTGTCAGTGATTTAACTAAAACATGCATATGCACAAAAAAAAAAAAAAAGGAGGTGTAGGAGTAGGGATGAGGGAGGAATGAGATGGTTAGTGTCTGGCCAAGGCTTTCTGCTTCTAAGAGATTTCCTTTTAAGGATGGCTCTGGAATATAATCAGTTTTTAATACTTGAATAACCTCAAGTTTCCCCCTTTTTCAACTACAAATCTAGAATATTCCACGCATAAGTTCAACTCACATAATAGTTTCATAACTAGATTTATGTATATGTTTCTCCCATTCTATTTGTAAATACGCATCTCAATTCTTCATTTTAAGATTTGATGAAAATGAATATGCAAAATGCTGAGAGTAACTAATACACACATAACATATTTTCGTTATTAAACATTTCCTAATGCTAAAACTATGAGTATGATACAGAGAGTACTATATTAATTTAAGAAGCAGACATATCTCTAGGCAAGAAAAGTGGTGTATAATCTAGTTTTCTGATGTTATGTTCAAGGCGTATACATATATGTATGTATGTTTGTATGTACATATACACAGAAAGGCAGAGAGAAGAGAATTAAACTATTCTATGGTGAACACAATTAAGTTGACGTGTTTAACATGGCAATGCAATTAAATTTATTAATTATTTGATTTTAAGGAAATGTAGGAGATTCTTTCCTTTAACTTTTTAAATATGGGTAGAACATTTCAAATGTTATTTTTTCTCATTACTTTACTGAATTCAAAATTGTATTAGTTATTGAACCTAACTCTTAATGAAAAGCAGCCCTAATTCTCAGTTCAACATTTTCTTATTTTTCTCCATTCTTTTTTCTTCATTTACTTTTCTTTATTCTCCCTATAAACCCCACACCAATATACACACACACAATTATTTACCACTGTCCAAAGATAATCTTTTCTTCAAAGTGCATTCTCTTACATGTCAGATGCCTATTACAATTTCTGCCCTTTACGAAGTCTTATTTAGACAATTTCCTGTACAGTTTTTTTTTAAGGAGATATATGGATGGATGGATGAATAGATGAATAGATTATATATATATTATTATGGATGGATGAATAGATGAATATATTAATTTATATATAGAGAAAAATTTGTATAGCATTTTTTTAGTTTTATATAGTATTATATACATGTATAGTTATAAATTTTCACATATAAACAATTCTTGTCAACTTCCTTTACCCAAATAAATCTTTGATTCAAAAATAAGGCCAGCTATACCAGTTGGACAGGACTATAGTATTTAATATATTGAAGATGACTTCTAACTCAGAATGTAAACAATCTCTATCAAAAGTCAAATATCATAAACACCTATTAAGTACCTATGTACTAGGCTTTATTGCTATACGAGGAGATTTTATTTTGTCTTATACAGATTTATAAATATGTGATATGATGAAGTCATTGATTAAGAAAGAACACCACAGCAATATAGATTAAAATGTGAAACTACAGAGGCAGAAGAAACTTTAAATAAGCTATGATGATAATACAAGTGACCCATGTTGATGGGTAAAGGTATGAAAATATTTGTCCAAATGAGAAGAGGAAATGATTTTTTTTTTAAATGCTGAAAGGGTGTAATTAAAAGACAGTGACTTTTGGTTTTTAGCTACACATGTAATGAGTTTGAGAGTCTTTACCCCATCCTAACAACAAATTAAAAACTAAATGAACTGAAAATCAACAAATGTTCTTGAATCCATAAGAGAGGGGAGGACACAGGGCCAAAGTAAATGAAGAAAAAAGAATGGAGAAAAATAAGAATTACTTGAGTGAATGAATTACTTGAGTGAAGAGAAACACTGAATTTCAAGGACATCTAGTCATTCTGTCCTTTTCAAAGAGGGAGAAAAATCCTGATATTTCTTGTGAAATTCACAATCCAGAAGCACAGGCTTACTAAGAGACTGAGACCTCATCAAAAGACTGTAGAACACTGTCCCTCCCCCTACAACTCACTACCATATTTCTAAAGGTCTGTTTACAGAACTTTTATCTGGTACAGCATGTCTGCCTATCACGAAGAAATTACAAGGCATACCAAAAGGCAAACAAACAAACAAACAACAAAAACAACAAAACAGAGACAGAGCAAGCATCAGAACCAGACACAGCAGAGAAGTTAGAATTGACAGAGTGAGAATTTAAAACAGCCATTATTAATACGCTAAGGATTCTCATGGATAGAGAGCATGCAAGAACAGGTAGGCAAAAACTAATACAACTACAAGGATGAATGGATGAATCTACTATCATAGTTGGAGGCTTTAGACTCCTAAATGAGAAATAAACAGATCCAGAAAGCAGAAAGTCAGTAAGGACATAGTTGATCTCAACTACATCATCAATCAACTGGATGTAATTATCATCTACAAACTACTTCATCCAACATGAACAGAATATACAATCTCCTCAAGTTCATATATAACATTTACCGATATAGACCACATTCTAGGCCATAAAGCACATTTAGAAGAAATGCAATGGCTGCGCTCAAACCACAATGAAATTAAACTACATATAAATAAAAGAAAGGTAACTGATATATGCCAAAATACAAGGTACCAAAACTCACACAAGAAAAAATAAACAATCTGAATAGGCCTATATCTATTACACTGAATTGATAATTAATAACCTTCCAAATCAGAAAGCACTAGGCCCAAATGGATTTACTAGTGAATTTTACCAAATCTGTCATTTAAAAGATACAATTATATTAATTATCTACCATCTCTTTCATAGTTTCTATAAGGTCCAGTGTTACTCTAACACCAAAACAAGACAATGACGGCACAAGAAAACAGCAGTGTAGACCAATATCTCTCATGAATATAAAAGCAGATTTTCTAAATCAAATATTAGCAAATCAGTGCTATACAAAAACTACAGCCAGGTGCTATTATTCCAGGTATACAAAGCTGTCATAACACTCAAAAAAAAAAAAAAAAGAAAAAAAGAAATCAATGAATGTAATCTATCATATCAATAAGCAAAAATAGGAAAAGATCACATGATGATATCAATAGATGCAGAAAAGGCATTTGACAAAATTCAACACACATTTATAATAAAAATTATCAATAAACTAAGATTAGAGGGGAAGGTACTCAAATAGATAAAGAATATCTATAGAAGACTTACACCTAATATTAAACTTCATTAAATAGTACATGTCCCGGAGTAATTTCAAGAAATATTTAAAATGTTTTGTTTGTCATTGCTATTGTTGTTATTTTTATTTGCATTATAATTTAAAAATTTTTAACTCATTTTCCTCACACTTAGGTGATTTTGGATAACAAAGGAGAAAGTTATGCACGCTAAACTGCATATGAGAACCACATTGATATATGTCTAAGTTACTCCATATATTAATGTAAATTTTTAAAATAAACAAAAATTAAGTTCACTATTTTCCTGACTTTATTCAATCTAAACTATAAAAATATTGAAAGTTATTTAGTGGACATTTGCCTTTTGTTTAAATCCATTTCAAATGGAATTTTGAGTCCACATAAATACCTTGGAATTAACAGTTTTTAAAGCTAATATCTCCTTTCCACTTTCATTATTTTTATATTGGATTCACTATATTCTCTTCTCCTTTCTCAAAATTTTCCACTCAGTTCCTTACCTAATTTCTTCTTCATCTTGCCTTTTGCCATTTCCCTGCTTTTTATTTTTCTATCCTTTGTAATACTACAAATCCATGTCAGTTTTTATGTGACTTCTTTAGTACTAAGTGGTCATTTTAACTTTACTCATCTATCTTTTTTTTTTATTTTCTGTTGCTTATGTATGATGAACTAGAAAGTCAGATAATTATTCTGCTTAAACTTTGAATAATAAAGTAGTTACTAAATTCCCAAAGTGGTTCTAACAAATTTAATATATGTAGTTTCAGCTCACAGGGTTCCTGTAAGCTATTTAGTTTTCTCAGTTGCCTAGTCTATGAATTTCCCGATTTGTTGGAAATTCCTAAATTTTATACTAGTAAGATATTGGGAAAATACAGAAAAAGTGGATTTCTTAAAGCAAAAAGATGAGCAATAAGAAAGATTGTTTAAGTTGTTTAGGAAGTTTACCTTACTAAAACTAATATGTAAATCAATGCATTACAGACTAAAGATTTATTTAGATGTTATATAATATCAAAATAGTTATAAAATCCCAGAAAGATTCACTTTTGAATAGTGACAGATACTTATTCACAAATATCTGAGAGTAGCTGGGCAAATATGGTTTCAAATAAAAAAAACACTTTTCATTTGTGTTGATTAACAGGCTTATATAGTTCAATAATTAAGAACGTAGACTTTCATGTCAAAATTCCCTACATGCAAATCCAAACCCCACCTGATAGTAGCTATGAAATGGCCAAATCACTTAACCTGTATGTGCCTAAGTTTTCTCATCTGTATGTGGAGTCAAAGATAGCACTCTTATAATGCTGTTGTGAGCAATGACATAAAATAGTTCATGCAAAGTATTTAGAAGCATGTCTGATGTTCATTACTTAATAGGTTTTGTTATTAAACTACAGAGAAAATTTGAAAATAAGAATCAATAGGTTTTCTTTACCGTTTTCATTTTCCTGCAAATGACAGAAGTTTTTGGTTACATATGATGTGAACATGGCGTCTGAAGTGTGTGTGCGTGTGTGTGTTGGTACATTTCTGAACACAGTTTATAGAGAGCCAAAGAGAGTCAGAGATTCACTATTATTTGCTAAACAGCTTTTCCAAAGTGACAAAAGTTGGTAGCATCTTTTCCAAAGGGTGCTTTACTCACACTAACTAATTAAATGAATGGGCTTTCTGGTTTTAATTAAGTGGAATGTTTGCATATGTATATGTATGTGTATTTGCATACTCAGAGGTAATAAGGGTGAGATTTTAATACAGAAAGAAAAAAATAGCCACTAAGAAAGTTCAAGCCTGTTCAATTAAAACTCCTAACCTGATAGTTTTATGCAATGCAAAGTTAATGGACTGGTTCCAATTCCATAAAGTGGTACTTTTTTTTTATCATCTGAAATGGCTCATGGATTTCATATGAACATAACTAATATTTCTGCAGCATTACATCTTCAGAGGTATAATCACACTGTGTATCAATAAAGATAAAATATGTGGTAAGTTAAGTTTTGCTTTCTGGCTACTTTGGGATTATATGACTAATGGCCATAGAGCAGACACTTAGGCAATTAGAATAGAGAGATTCTTTAGCTCAAAAGACATAGTCAAGATTTCAAAGTGTACAGAACAAGCAAACTGGAGAATAGAAGAAAAGGTGGTATATTTGCAGATGAACTTAAATTTTGGTTTTCAGAATTTTAAGGAGCAAGTCTGTCCAGGATATTAGAGAAGAGAGAATACAAGGAATAAGTGAAATATCGGGAATGTACATTGACCAACTGTGTTGCCTTATGTGGTATAGTTCTGTGGAAAGACTGGTAAACCTACAAGAATAGGGACTCACAGTTCTGCCAGCAAATCAGCTAAATGGATTAGGATAAGCTACTTCTCTCTGAGCCTCAGTTTCCCATTTATAGAATAGAGATATTCAGAAACATTTGTTGAGTGCCTTTTATGTGCCAGCTTTAAGATAGGCTTGGGGTACTAAGAAAGACAGCACAATTCCTTTTCTGGATTGGGAGGTTCTGATTATAAAGAGGAACGCAGGCATTCAATAAGTGCAGTAAGATACTAAAGGGCTGTGATTTTCTGTTAATGAAAAGAAAGGAAGAGAAGGATAAGTGTAAAATCTTATGTGGTGGTGGGGATGGAGAAATAAGATGGCATTTGTGAGGGATATGAAAACAGGAAGATTTTAGGCAGGGAGAGCAAGGTGGATATACTGGGAGCAACTAGCACTTTGACATAGTGTGGCAAAGACAGGGATGTAAACACTGACAAACAGTTCAATTATCAAATCTTAAATGTCTAGATATTTGGAGAGAAACCGATACTCATGTTGATATTAATGGTCTGTCATCATGATGATCTTTGGAGCAGAGGGAGAAGAGCTATATGATTTCAGTGCAAACAATTAGCACACCATGTTCTCAAATGCAGCACCATTCTACCTCCATGGATATGAACAGGGTAATTGTCTGGAACCACGTAGAGTTACTTTTTTCAATAGCTTCTCACGTAATTGGCCTGTTTGGAATCCTTGAGAAACTCTCTTATGTAAATATTTTTAGAGTTATTCGAGGCTATGAGTCTACATCAGGGTTAGTGAGTGCTATGGTATACTCAATATACTTCAGAACTTTCAAATTTCATAGACTTTATCTTCCAGTGGGTCATTGCTAGAAAGGTTTTTCAAAATAAGGATGTAAAAACAATCTCTAAGGATGGCAAACATGATAGGTGTCCCAACAATTAGAGTATAATATCGCTGTCTGTTTAAAGGAGAGTACATTTACCCTTCAGGTTAACTTTGGTACTGCAATCCCTTTTAATGGCATAAAGGACAGATAAGCTTAGGTTCATTGTGAAATCCTCAGAAAGCAGGCTGTACTACTAATCAGTAAATTTCAGTACAAGTAGGACTGCACAGCCCTCATATTACTGAAACCCTCTGAATATCTGAACACTCAGAAAAACTCTTAGAATTATACATGTGACATCCATGATGCTAAACATTGATCAACAGATCTCAAAAGTTGCTGGAAATATATAATTCTGGATAATACGCTCACTGTTTCTCCTTATATGCCACTAAGTGCCTGCCACTTAGTAGACACTTAGTACAAATTTGTTGAATGAATACATGGTAATTTTCAATGTAGGAATAATTTTAATGTATCAAAGAGAATTATTCAATTTCCTGGTCTTTAAACATTTTATTAGAGGTATAAATTCTTACTGAGAATGATAGTAATCACAACTTTATTATCTCCTGTTTATTATGGATATTACACAGCAAGTAGAAACCAGGATATCGCTTGCTCCACAGCCATAATTTCCATAGATTTTCTCATATTAGTATAATCAGTCAAAAAAGTTTTATCAAAAATCATGGAGAGTCTTATCAATAATCAAGTAATGCATTATAACTGTGTGTTCCACCTTTGTGATTCAAACAAAAAAATACACACTAAGAAGCTTATGCTATAATACTAAAATCTAGATAAACTGTGAACTGCATTCCAAATCATCTTCTAATCCTCTTCAAGTAGCTGCCATAACTAAGGAAGCATCTGTAGTGGTGAGAGTTTAGCCAAACTATAATATTGCTGCCTTGGCATCCATTTTGTATGACCGAATAGCCCACATGGGGCCTTGAACTGACACTTGCCCCTCCCTGGAGTCCATGCCCTAAATAACAGCCAACTGAGTCACAAATAAGTATAAGTTCCTGAGATGACTTGTGCAAAGCTCCTGGTAATAAGTAGTCTCGTCTACCTCCCACTTTACCCCTTGTGCATCCTTTAGGTAAGAAATACTCCTTCGGCCCAGAAGCTTACCAAAACCCAGCTCTTTTTGGTTTAAATTGCCCAATCCTGTCTTAGTTTGGGAGCAACCCCAAAAGAACTCCACCTGCAGACCCTGATAAAGGTATACGCCCCAGGTTCTGCAGGTCATTCTCTGCCTGTGCAGTGCCTTAATATTTCCCATATAACCCTTCAAGGAGTGTCCTGTACCTCCTCCAGTACCCGTGAGTAATAAGCTTCTCTCTCTCACTTTCCCTAGCAGTCTTTGTTGAACTGTGGTTCACCACCAGACACCTTGGGGCTCTACTTAACAAATGTTAATTTAACAAAACCCACAACATATGAGTCTTAGGCTTCCAAATATAGATGACAGCATCAATGGAATAGAAATACTTCAATAAAGACCCAAGTAAATGTTTGGCTACTGACAATTGCTAAAATATGGAAATTTAAGAAGTTCGACATAACACAATAGGATGAATTTAACTTTTGATGCCATTCTTTAATAGCCTGTGCTTGTAGGTTAGAAGCATTTAGAATGGTCTATTGAGGGAGGTATCTTGTCCATATTGCTTGTACTAATTTGGAAGCTCTTAACAGTTACTCTACAATTGCCTTGAAGCCTGAGGCCACATTGAAGAGTAATTGAATAACTTGATTCTTGGTAGTAAATTATTAAAATTAAGGAATAATTTTCCATACTATGTTTATCAACCTCATAAAAGCTATTAATGTCATTAAAATGCCTGGCTGTATATAGTCAAGTATCCTGGTAGACTTAGCTTGTTCCCCCTGTATTCTAACTATCACGGCTGGGGTCATTCATTCTTTCATTTATCCAATAAATAGTTATAGAGTTCCTGCTATGTAGCAAGCCTCTAATTTGATGAAGGAGTAACAAATAGGGAATAGCTCGACACTAGTAGTTTAGGAGAATCAGATTTAATACTGGGCTCATTTTGACGTTGTAAGCAGATTCTGAGTTATTGCCTTGCTCCCTAGATTGGTACTTTGTTTATTTTGGAGATCGCTGTGTGCATGCTTTCTCGCAAGTGTCCTGAGAGACTGGAATAATGCCCCTGGTCCTCAGAATTCATAGTAAGGCTTTCTCCCACTATTCTGTTCTCTACATCAGCATAGCTGTCACCAGCTATCTGAAAATTTGTTATTTCAGTTTCTTCTGGTAATCTGTATCTCTGATATTTTGGGACTTTGAAATAGTTTATTTGTTTGTTTGTTTGTTTTTGTTTTTTAATTGAAACTCCTCAATACAAAGAGCATATCTGCTTTAACTCCCAATTACTTGAACTCCAATTACTTCATAGCAGTCTTAGGATTTTTGCTATAAATTAGGGAGTAGTGATACATACAAACTCTTTTGCAAAGGTGTAGAATATTCATGTTTTAAATAAATTCTGCCTTACCCTCTGCCTTACCCTCTATGAGGTCTTTGAAAGATAAATGAAGAATATTATGTCTTGTCACTCAGCATTTAATACATGGCTGTTTTAGTAAATATCTTAATATTTTAATACAAACACAAAGTTATATAAAGTAGATGAAGAAGATCAACTCTTTTCTCATTAAACAGTGACTCAGCTCTTTTAGCCAAGAGAAGGGAGTGATTTTAAGCCATAATCTTCCTCTATTTGGGCAATATTTGCTGCCTCCTACTGGGTTAACTTCAAAATAGTACAGTGCTTCAGCGATTAGCTAGGTATGTTTTCTCGAAATCCTCATAAAGCAGTCTTACTGAATTTTTTAGTTTTTTTTTTTAATTGAAATATAATTCACATACAAAAATATTAACTTTTAAAGTGTGCAGTTCAGTGGGTTTTAGTATATTCATATAGTGCAGTTATCACAACTATCACATTCCAGAATGTTTTTATCACCCCAAAAAGAAACTCCATCCCTATTAGCAGTCACTTCTCATCCCCTCCGGGTCTTTGAACCAACAATCTGCTTTCTGTATCTATGAGTTTGCCTATTCAAACATTTCATATAAAAAGAATCATGCAATATGTAACCTTACATATTTGGCTTCCTTCTTAAAATCTAGTATAAAGTTTTAAATGTTTTAAAGGTTTATTCATGTTGTAGCATAAATCATTCTTTTTTTTTTTTTTTTTTTGCTGAGTAATAGTCTGTTGTATTGATGTGCTGCATTTTATCACTTTATCAGCTGATGGACATTTGGGTTGTTTCCACTTTAGGGTTTTATGAATAGTGTTGCTATGAACATTCAGTTTGTTTGTAGACATATGTTTTCAATTCTCTTGGATATATCATAAGAGTAGAATTTCTGGGTCATATGGAAACTCTGTGTTTAACTTTTTGATGAACTGCCAAGCAATTTTCCAAAGTGGTTGCACTTTTTATTTTTATGAGAGTTCATTTTTCTCCTTGTCATTGCCAGCATTTGTTATTGTTTGTCCTTTTGATTATAAACAGCCTGGTATTTGTGAAGTAACATCTCACTGTAGTTTTCATTTGCATTTCCCTGACTAATGATGGTGAATATATTTGTCATTCAATTTATATCTTTGAAAAATTTTCTATTCAAATATTTTACCCATTTTTATTAGAATTACCTGACTTTTTTAGTGTTGAGTTCTAAGATTGTTTATATATTTTGGGTATTAAACCCTTATTAGATATGTGATTTGTAAACATTTTCTCCCATTTTATAAGTTGTGTTTTTACCTTCTTGATATTGTACTCTGAAGCACAGAAGTTTTAAAAATTTAATGAAGCCAGATCCATTTTTCCTTTGTTGTTTTTGCATTTATTGTCATATCTAAGACTGCATTGCCTGATCCTAGGTTACAAACACTTATACTGATATTTTCTAAATTTTTTATAGTTTTAGATCTTACATTTAGATCTTTGATCCATTTCAAATTAATTTTTGTATATACTCTGATTAAGGATTACAACCTCCTTTTGAATGTGGGTATCCAGTTATCTTTAGCACTACATGTTTTTTTTTTTTTAAACAAACTATTATTTCCTCATTTAATTATCTGGGCTCCCTTGTCAAAATTTAGTCAACCACAATCCAATGTATGGATTAATTGCTGTACTCACAATTCTATTCCATTGATCTATATATCTATCCCTATGCCAGTACCATATAGCCCTGATTACTATAGAGTTATACGAAGTTTTGAAATTGGAAAGCATGAGTCTTCAAACTTTGTTCTTTTTCATGATAGTTTTGGTTATTCTGACTCCTTCGAATTTACATATAAATTTTAGAATCAGTCTGTCGATTTCTGAAAAAAATGGAACTGGGATTTTGATATGATTATATTGAATCTGAAGATGAATTTGGAGAGTACTGACATTTTAACAAGTCTTTTAATTTATAAAGTGGGGATGTTTTTTATTTATTTAAGTGTTCTTTAATTAATAGTATCACATAACTTTATTCAGCGGCATTTTGTAATGTACAGTCTTGAACTTATTTTTTTTTAATTTATACCTAAGTATTTTATTCTTTTTGATACTAATGTAAACAGAATTGCTTTCTCGTTACTAGTGTATAGAAATAAAACTAATTTTTGCGTAATGATCTTGTATTCTAAGAGACTTGCTGAACAATTTTTTTAACTTTAACAGTTTTGTTGTAGATTCCTTGGGAGTTTCTACATATAAGGTTATGGCACTTATAAATATAGATTTTTTTCTTTTTTTTCCAATCTGGATGCCTTTCATTTCTTTCCTTGTCACATTTCCCAGGCTAGAACCTCCAATACAGTGTTAAGTGGAAGTGTTGAGAGCAGGCATCTTTGTCTAGTTTCTGAACTTAGAATAAAAGCTTTTACTCTTTTATCTCTGAGCCTGATATTAGCTGTGATTTTTTTTTGTTGTTGTTATATTTTCTTTATTAGATTGAGGACATTTTTTCTATTTCAAGTTTGGTATATTTATCATGAAGGGTGTTGAATTTGCCAAATGCCTTTCTGTATCTATTGTGAAATGTATGTGAAATGTGTATTCTAATAATATGGTGTATTACATTAATGGGTTTTTTATGTTGAACCAAACTTGCATGCCTGGGATAAACCCCACATAAACATGGTATGTAATTCTTTTTTATATGTTGCTGACATATAGTTTGCTAGAATATGAGGTGAGGTATTTAAAAAGTCTCCATGTGAGGAAAGGCATCTCTGCTCTATCAAGGAAAAGAAAATTTCTTTTGGTAGCCAGGAAAATTTAGGAGTATCTGAGCACTCGATAATCTTATTTACCTAGATGTCTTACTTAGTCTCAAGTTCCCCAATTTTCCTATCAAGGCCCTGTCTTTGACATAGGAATGTTTTAGGGTAAGCATGTAGTCTCCTATGTATTTCAGTCACACTCAAAACCAGATTCTGAGCTTGATTATCAGCATGCTCCTCCTTATGTCTGTGAAACAAGAGTCTCTTTAAAACTGTTGTTAAAACACTTTGCTTTTCAGATCATGAATTAAAGTAACAATTTATAGCCTTCTTTTTGTTTTTCCAAAGCCTCCAGCATCATAAAGAGGATTCAAGCTACTTGTGGTAATAACTGATGTAGTTTGGGGTTCCTAGAAAACTGAGCATGAAGTAAAATTTAAGTGTTAATGCTTTTACTGAGTGGAGTGACCTAAGGCAAGTGAAATTCAGGGGAAAAGGTCCAGAAATGGGATGAGAAGAAAAAAAGGTGATGAGTTTTTTTTCATGCACTACTTCACAAGCCATAAAGAGACAAAGCAGGTTGCTAGCCTTGTAGAAAATTTTGAACAGGTAGTAGGTATACCATATATTAGGACAAATCACATAAGAGATAAATAAAATAATTTATCTTCTGTATCTCTCCCTCCTCTTGTGCCCATTGAGCAACATTTGTTCCATGGAAATTCGACAACTTCATACTTCCTAGTTGTAGCAACTACCCCTTTTAGCACAACTGCAAATATTTTTCAGGGAATATCATTTTCACATAGCAACTGACACTTTCAAATCTATTGTTGGAAATTTCTTCTGCAAGTAGCCACTCCTCTAATATTAAGGGAATATTAGATTGAAATTATAACCTGAGTTTAGGGGAAGTGTTTGAGGAAAAAATGATTATAAACAGGACTTTCTTTTCGATGACCCCAGTCTGAATTTTGTTTTCTAATTTACAACAGCAGCTGATATTTAGAGAAATTTTGCTACTAATGATTCAGGTCATTGCAAATTGTGACTCTTTTAAAGCAGTAATTCCAAACAATTTAAAAATAAGCTTAGGCAAGTTTGGCTGTGTCTACTTCATACCAGGTCTGTTCTGTGAACTTGAGCAAACTATTTACCTTTCTGAGTGTCCTTTTCTTCTGTAAATGGAAATAAGGATACTTTATGGTGTGGTCGTGAGAATTGTAGAAATAATATCACATAGAAAGTGGTAAATAAACTATGATTTGCATTTTTCTATGCACAAAAAGAGAGGTATAGATTCTTTGGGTGGTTAAATAAATAATTTTGATAAAATTGAATATTTTAATAGGCTGAACTATTAAGAATTATGGAACATGTCTCAAAATTAGACTGTAGCTATAGATTATTATTGGTTTCAGGATCTTTTTTTTTTTTTTTTTTTTAGCAGTTTCATGAACGATTATATGGTCAAACATTGCCAGTATTTAGGCACACAGCTAGTTATTTTATACAATTTCTTACTGAAAATCCATTTGTGTTTTTGGAAGAAAGAACATGATCTACCAGTTCTTCTTGAAAAATAAGATCTGATTAAAGAGATGCTTGATAATTCACATTCATTCTGAAATAATGTTTCATAAAGACACTGACACAATAATAATTCATATTCATGATATATCTGCTATAACTGTGACCTCATTTCGTTCCATTTTCTCTATTTCCCCATATCTCTCCTTCCATTGGCCTTGAATTTGTTTATAAGTAGGGGATTTTCAGTATCTTCTTCCTAGAAAAGAGCTTACTGCAGTATTGTGATATAACATTTTAAAGTCTGTTTAAATTTAATGCATATATTACTATTTTTTTTATGTTAGTTCACCAAATTATAGGTACAAAGAAGTAGTGCTCTTCTGTAGGCTCAGGGTATAGAAGTAGATATCTCTACTTCCCCAGTTAATACACTCTTCCTTTACCCATCCCATGACTATATCTTTAGTTGTGTTTGTGTGATAATCTTTATTTCTCACTTCAGATTGGTCATGGATGTCTTTGTTGTTATTGTTGCTCTTTTTAATTTTATTTTGACTCTTTAATAGCACTAACACTTATTTTAGATGTTTAAGTCCCATAAGTTATCAATATATCATTCAAGTAAATAATAAATTTTCTTCCTAACATATTCTTCTAAATAATACATATGTAGTTTACAAATAGTAGTGGTTCTGAATAATGTTTTGATAATAGTTGTTTTCACAAATTAAGAATGATTATGGCCAGGAGCATGAAGTGAATCTTGATTAGCTTAGCCACTGTTTCGTGCCTATAAACCTTTAGTGGTTTTTTTCAGTGGTATAAGAAGGTTTCCTAACGTGCCCACAAAATCTTGAACCATTTGCTCATTACTAAGTTCTCCAGCCTTAACTGCATGGCAATCCTAATGGCTATCTTTATTACTCTCATTTCCCTGTTCCCTCCCACTACACAGCATTTGCAAGGATGTTTTGCATTACTTTAACCCCACCCCAGCTCTTTAACTCTTATCCATTCCTCAGATCTCAGCCACTACTTTAAGTTCTTGAGGAAGTGCTAGCTTATCTTCTTCAGAGGCCAAATTATTTAATTAGGCTTTCATTTCATAGCACCATATTCCTAAATCACCTTCTTCATTATTATTACAGTTGTAATTTTATATTAGGTGATTATATGATTAATATTTGTATTTCCTTTTTGACTGTCATCCTATTTATTGAATGTACAAATAAATGTATGAACCTAGTTTACAAATTTCATAGATAATAAATACAGTGCTAGTGGGAACAAATGTCTCTTTTATCCACATCAATTAGTGAGAACACTCCCATTTTATTATAGATGTTATACATATGGCAAGTGAACCAAACTTTTCCATGTTTACACCCAGTTCTACATTTTTTTCTTGGTAGGTGAGCATCATTAAGTGTCAACATATTCAATTAAAAAGCAAAAAATAACTGTGGGACCATTTGGAAGTTATTTGGACCATGACGACTCTAAGCTTAACTCTCTTTACCTGAATAATATCCTCATATCAGCATACGAGTGTTAATATTTCTCATGAGCTTCAGAACCATATTCCCTGAAGGTGTCCGAACCTCTTGATATTTTAGAAATATAATAAATTCCATAATTCTCAAACCAAATATTATATTATTTTATTCCTCTCAATATTTATTGCCTTTATTTTTTCTTCTTATCTCCTCACTGCTATTGCTGATGAGTAGTCTTTTTTTAATGTTACCCAAACTATTCTAATAGCCTTGCAACAAATTATTTCTGAGCCTTTGTTTTCTATCCTATCACTACTGAGAGATATAACATTCTCCCATCAATAACAGAGGGTCATTAAAGCATTGATTTATGAGGGGATGCCTCACCAGAATGGGAAAGGAATACATCAGAGCATCCACACATGGGAGTGTCATATAGTTGAAAAAGTTCTGCTTTGATATTCAGAAACATCTTTCACATGTAAGGAACAAAGAACTCAACATGCAATTACTAAAATAAATAGGAGTTTTTATTTATTTTTTAATGTAAGAAACTTGGAGGAGGTCTGCTATAGACAACTCAAGGATATTAGCTCTCAGCAATTTTCTTGGAAATTATGGACACAAAGTAGTTGTGCCACTTTAGGAATCACCTCCTTATTTAACACAGGAAGGATGGAGTGAAGGGAAGCATCAACAGTATGTGCCTTCAATGAAGAAAGGCCCCCCAGAAGTCTTGCAGACTAATGTTTACATGTTATTGGCCTGAACTGTCACATGGCCACTCATTGAAGGAGAGACAAGTTAGGTGGGTATTCTTTTTCTTATCTACTATAGTAGAGATAGAAAGAAAAAAAAAAGAAGAAAAGTGATTGGAAATAGGGGTCAAGCTGGCCAATGCTTGTTGTCTTTTGTGTCACTCCAGAGAAATGTGTCTCATCTGTGTAGAGCATTGCCGTATGGTGGTCTTCACTCCACTTCTGATCACCAATTCACTTTCCTCACTACTGCCAAAGTGACTTTTCTAAAAAAAAAAAAAAAATTTGTGTATAATTTTACTTCAGATATGTAGTAGACCTTGTCTTTGACACAGCAAAAATTCTAGAATGCTGTGGTGTTAATGGCACAGTAATGTGATATGTTAGGCTCAGAGACGTATTATGAAAATTTTTTGAATGATTTACTTCACTAAATCAGTTCAAGGAGAATAAAAATTATGATAATACACTATCACCTACTTATTTTTCATATTTCTCATGTTACATGGTACAGGACCAAGATAGATGGAGTGCAAGGAATTACACCGACCTTGGCTCTGCCCATGGCATTGTGTGCTGTATGTTGTCTCTGCTACAGAGGAACACAGAAGACTGTTGACTTACAAGATAGGCCCCAAACCCTTCATGTGAACTAAAAGTTTTTGTGATTTGAGCTTTATCAATCTTTTCAACAACTCTGTTCTTGCAATCCCTAGGCTTTTTACTTGCATAGTGCACCCTGGCCTTGTTTTCTGTTTTTGTACTGCCCCCCCCCACCCCACCCCTTTCTGGCGTGGCATTTTCATAACCTTGTCCAGTCATTTTTAAGAATGACTCTGAGTCATCCTTAACCATCATTCTTAAAAATGGCTCTGAGTCATTCTTAAAAACTCAAGTTAAATGTAATTTCTTTCACAAAGTTCTTGACCTCTCCAGTCATAGGTAAATTCTTCTCTCCCTGTCTCCCAGGGTGCCTTATTCATACTGCTGTAAAAGGTTGTGATTGCTTTATTTTATGACTCCCTGCTTTTAACTTTGAAATCTTGTGAAAGTTACAAACTGTGCTCTATTAATCCATATATTTTTAACCTCTAACATTTTGGGGCATATAATAGGCACAATTCATTTATCCAGAAAGCATGTAGGTTAATGTAGGGAATCTTCATTTTGATAAACCATTTTATTGTGAAACCATATTGTTAACCCTGTAACGTTTTAAATTAAATTTTAATGTTTGCCAAAATTTAGA
Organism: Eonycteris spelaea; assembly: GCA_003508835.1. Classification (NCBI taxonomy): domain Eukaryota; kingdom Metazoa; phylum Chordata; class Mammalia; order Chiroptera; family Pteropodidae; genus Eonycteris; species Eonycteris spelaea. Next base: position 6,400,253 of record PUFA01000058.1, on the reverse strand, counting down.
TCAGGTAATGGAATGGCCTGATTTAAGAGAACACAAACAGTATATAATTCTCCAAATTGTTCTATTCAAGGTACTATAAAAATAACTTCTACTGAATCATTTGTAAACTTAAGTAGTATTGCTATTTAGGAACTACACTGCATCTAAGCTGTTAATCGAAAAAATCTTGGCCGTGATTTTGTGATTAATGATTAATTAGTAAATGTCGTAATTAATGCCATCACCTTTTTTGATTTTATTTTTAAAATAATTTTTATTTTTCAATTACAGCTGATATACAAGATTATATTAGCTTAGGTGTACAACATACTGACTAGATATTTATATAACTTATGAAGTAATCACCCTGATAAATCTAGCACCTATATGACAACATATGTAGTTACTACAATATTATTGACTATATTCTTTATGCTATACTTTACATCCCCATGACTATTTTGTAACTACCGATTTGTACTTCTTAATCTCTTCACCTTTTTCACCAATCTCCCTAACCCCTTCCCACCTAGCAACCATCAAAATGATCTTCGTATCTATGGGTTTGTTTCTGTTTTGTTTGTTCACTTTTTTTATCCTTTAGATTTCACATATAAGTGAAATCATATGGCATTCATCTTTCTCTGTCTGATTTACTCCACTTAGCACAATACCATCTAGGTCCATCCTCTTAATATATTCTTAAAGTTAGAGTTGGTTGTAGTATCCTTTTTTTTTTTTTCACTTAGTCTTGCTAGTTAATTCAGTCAGCATGTATTTATTTACTTATTTAATCATTTCAGTTCACTAGATTCTTGCTACTTGAATTTTGTTCTTTAGACCAGCAGACCAGCAAGCAACTGCGTGGAGCTTGTGAGTAATGCAAAATTTGGGGCCTTACCCTAGACCTACTGAATCAGAATGGCCATTATGATAAGAACTCCAGGTTCTGTCAACTGTAGGATGCATAAGGTCTGAGAATTTAATGTGTAACATGGTTACTACAGTTGATAACACTGTATAATATAATTGGAATTTGCTAGGAGAGTAGAATATGTATGTTCTCCCCCAAATTTTAAAAAGTTAATTGTGTGAGGTGATGAATGTATTAATTAACTAGATGAGTTGGCAGAATTCTTTCAAAATGTGTATGCATATTAGTTATCATGATGTATACTTTAAATATCTTACAATTATATTTGTCAATTAAACTTCAGTAAAGCTGAAAAATAAAAAGAACCCCAGGAAATTCTTATACACATTGAAGTTTGAGAGGCACTGCTTTATTTCTCATGCTGGGAATTCAGAAATGAAATAAAGAGTAAACAACAATTCAAAAATGAAACTGTACCTGACTTTCATGAATTTTGTAGCTTGGTTGAGGTAATGTATATAGACATCAATGCATTGATAGACACGTAGATAACTACAAATTGTGATAGGGAAAGCAACAAAGTGCAATGAAAGACAGTAATAGGGAGACAAGACAGAGAGAATCGTCTAGACAGTCTTTTCTTATCTACCATGCTAAACCAAAGACCAGACCAGATGAAGAAGCCAGAAGTCAGGAATGGGGGTAAGAACTTTCCAGGCAGAGGGATCACATGCAAGCATTCCAAGGCTGGAAGACAGCACTTTGATCAATTGAAAAACAGCCAGTATGCCTAGAGCATGAGTGAGAAGTAGAGTGGAAACTTTGAATAATCATAGAAATGCTTTATTACTAAGTTTTCAGTGTGTGCAGTTCTTTAAGCAGTTTTAAGAGTTAGCAGGGAGGTTAGCAGCTCCTGGAGATTTAGTCTATCTCGTGTTCCTCATGACTTTAACCTTCACTGTGAAAGATGAAGAGTGTATAAAGCACTTTTTGCAAAGGAATCCTTTCCCTTTAAATTACATCTAATATTCCTCAGTATGTAGGAAGAAATAAGTAATTTTTAAATAATTGTCTTAAAACAAAACAACGTGATATCTACCCTATTAACAAATTTGTAAGTATACAATAACAGCAGAGGTCCTCAATCTTTTTGGCACCAGGGGCCAGTGTTCCTCTGAGAATCTAATGCCAGATGATCTGACGTGGAGCTGGGGCAGTGACACTGGCGATTGGGAGTGGCTGCAAATACAGATGTAGCTTCCCCCACTTGCCAGACCACCACTGGCCGCCTGCTATGTGGTTCGGTTCCAAACAGGCCACAGACCGGTAGCAGTCTGTGGCAGGGTGGTTGGGGACTCCTGAAATACAGTATTGTTAACAAGAACATAATGTTGTGAAATAGAATCTCAAACTTTTTCATCTTACATGACTGAAATTTTATGGTCATTCAACCTCCACACTGCCTAGACCTGGGGTCCCCGACCCCCGGGCCACAAACCGGAACTGGTCTATGGCCTGTTAGGAACCAGGTCACACAGCAGGAGGCCAGCGGTGGGCTGGCAAGCGAGGAAAGCACTAGGATCACCATCTCGGCTCTACCCCCGATCATTAGGCATTCGATTCTCATAGGAGCACCGGTCCCTGGTGCCAAAAGGGTTGAGCCCCACTGACCTAGACAACCACCATTATACTTTCTGCTTTAATGAGTTTGACCTCTTAGATTCCTCATATAAGTAGAATAATGCAGTATTTGTCCTTCTGTGATGGGTTTACTTTATTTAGCATACTCTTAAATTCCATCCGTGTTGCAACGTATTACGGGACATACATGCTTTTGTATATGACTCGATAATATTCCATTGGACACATATACTGCGTTTCATTTCTCCATTTAGGTTTTTTCCACCTTTTGACCATGTGAACAATGCTTCAATAAACATGGGGGCGCAAATATTTGAGATCCTGATTTTAATTGTTCTGAATTAATACTCAGAAGGGGAATTACTGGATCGTACGATAGTTCTGCGTTAGCTTTTTGAAGAACCTCAATACTGGTTGTTCACAGTAGCTGCTTCATTTTAACAAGTATAAAGTGATAGCTCATTGGGGTTCCAGTTTACATTTCCCTGATGTAGTGATGTAGAACATATTTTCATATGTTTGCCATTTGTATGTCTAGAGAAATGTATTCAAGTTATTTGCCTACTAAAAAAATCAGGTTTTTTTTCTTGTCTTTTTGCTATTGAGTTATCTATTTCTTATATATTTTGGATATTAGGCTATTATCAGATATATCATAGGTTGCCTTTTACTCTATTGATTATTTCTTTTGCTGTACAGAAGCTTTTAAGTTTGATATAGTCCTGCTTGTGTGTATTTGCTTTTGTAACCTGAGCTTTTGGTGTCATATCCATGAAATCATTGCTGAGACCAATGTCAATGTCCTTATTCTCTCTGATGTTTTCTTTCAGAAGCTTTACAATTTTGAGTCTTATGTTTACATCTTTAATCTATTTTTAATATTTATGCATGGTATAAGATTAGTATACAATTTTTACTTTCTTTATATATAGATATCCAGTTTTTCCAACACTCTTTGTTCAGACTATTCTTTTCCCATTTTGTATTCTTGGCACCCTTGTCAAATATCAACTGACTGTATATGCACAGATTTCTGGGCTCTCAATTCTGTTTTCTTAGTCTATATATCTTTAGACCATACCGTTTTGATTAATATAGCTTTGTAATATGTTTTAAAATTAAGATGCGTAGTTTTCACCTTTGTTCTTTTTCAAGACTATTTTGGCTATTCAGGGTCCTTTGGACTACATGTGAATTTTAGGATTTTTTTTCCTATTTCCATGAAAAATTCCATTGCAATTTTGATAGGAATTGCATTGAATTTATATATTACTTTGATAGTAGGGACATTTTAATAATATTAACTCTTCCAATCCATGAACATGGGATGACTTTTCATTTGTTTATGTCAGTTTTTACCATTTATTATGTTAGCTGTAGACTATTTACATGTGGCTTTTATTTTGTTGAGACTTTTTATCATAATAGGGTGTTGAATTATGTCCGGTGTCTTTTCTTCATCTATTGAGATAATCATTTGATTTTTATCCTTTATTCTGTTAATGTGTTATATAGATTGATTTTTATATGTTAAACCATCCATGCATCTCAGGGATAAAACCCATTTGATTCTGTTATATTACCCTTTGAATTTGCTGTTGAATTTTGTTTGCTGGTATTTTGTGCAGGATTTTTGCTTTTATATTTACCAGGGATATTGGCCTGTATTTCATTTTCTTTTAGTATATTTTTCTGCCTGTGGTGTTAGGATAATGCTGGTCTCATAAAATGAGTTTGGATTTGATCCCTCTTCTAAAAAAATGTTGAAAGAGTTTGAGAAAGATTTTCATTAATTCTTCTTTAAATATTTGGTAGAATTCACCAGTGAAGACCTCTGGTCCTGCACTTTTGTTTCTTGGGAGTTTTTTTGTTTGTTTGTTTTTATCAGTGATTCAATCTTCTTACTTTTTATTATTCTGTTCAGATTTTGTATTTCTTCACGATTCAGTTTTTGTAGATTTTTCTAGTTTATCCATTTATTCTAGGTTTTCCAATTTCAGAGCATTTAATTGTCCAGGGCAATCTCTTATGATCTCTCTAATTTCTTTAGCATCAGTTGTAATGTCTCCTTTTTTATTTCTGATTTTATTTATTTGTCTTCTTTTTTTCTTAGTCTGGCTAAAGCTTTGCTAATTATGTGGATCTTTTTTTAAAAATCAACTCTAGTTTTATTTTTTCTATTGATTTTTTACTCTCTATTTTATACTGCTCTGATCTTTATTTTTTCTTCCCTCTGCTAACTTTGAGCTTAATTTGTTCTTTTCTCAGTTCCCTGTTGTGTAGTTAGGTTATTTGAGATCTTTTTTTTTTTTTTTTTTTTTTTTTTTTTTTTTTTTAATGTAGGTTTTCATCCCTGTGAATTTTCTTTAGTCCTGTCTTTACTGCATCACATATGTTTTGGTAAGCGTTTTTATTTTTGTTTGTCTCTAGGTTTTTTTTTTTTTTTAATTTCTCTTCTGATTTATTCTTTGACTTACTGATAGTCTTTTTTTTTTTTTTTAAATCTCGGATAGGTATTTTCTTTCTTTGTGGTTACCACGGGGCTTACGTAAAACATCTTTTGGTATAGTAGTCTATTTAAGGTGATTACAAATCTTCTACATCAACACTACACTTTTACTTCACACACCAACACCCCCCTCACACAGACTTTATGTTTCTGACAGTGCCAAAGATATCTTTTCACATTCCTTATCATTAATCTCTATTTATACTTAGTCTCATTATGTTTCTGGCTTTTAACTTCGATACCAGAATTAAAAGTGATTTACCAACTATTGTTACAGAAGTACACTTTTCTATGTTTTTCTATAAATTCGCCCTTACCAGTGAGGTTTACAATTTCACATGCTTTCGTGCTGCTGTTTTGCGTATTGTTTTGTTTGTTTCAACTTGAAGAACTCTCTTTAGCATCTCTCATAGGGCAAGTCTATGTGTATGAACTCCCTCAGCTTTCATTTACCTGAGAAAGTCTCTCTTCATTTGGAAACACAATTTTGCCAAACTTAGTGTTCTTAGTAGGATATATTGTTCTTTAAGCATGATAAATATATCATTCTATTCCCTTCTGGCACACAAGATTTCTGCTAAAAAAAAAAAAAATTTGTTTATATTTATGATTTCCTTTGTATTTGACAAGTTACAAAAGTGACTCTTGCTTTCAAAACTCTGTCTTTTAATAAGTTGATTATAATATATCTTGGTGTGGACTTCCTTAGATTGATTCTATATGGATCCATAGGTCTTAAAACTGGATTTTTATTTCCTTTCCCAGATTTGGAAAGTTTTTGACCAGAATTACTTTAAATAAGCTTTCTGCCCATTTTGTTCTCTACTGTCTGGGACCACAATGTGTATATTGGTCTTCTTGATGATGTCTGATAAGTCCCTTAGGCTTTCTTCATTCTTTTTCATTTTTTTTCTCTTTGTTCCTCTGACTGGATAATTTTAAATGAATTGTATTTAATTTCACTGATTCCTTCTTTTGCTTGATCAAGTAAGTCTGTTATTAATCTTTTCAAGGGAGTTTTTCAAATCAATCATTAATTTTCTCCTCCAGAATTGTTTGGACATTTTAAAAAAAATATATTTTCTATCTCTTTGTTAAATTCTACTTTTGTTCATTCTTCATTTTCATAAAGTCATTGAGCCTCTTTGTGATGTTTCATTTTTTCTTTCAAATAATTCACATACCTCCTTTTCTTTAGGGTCAGTTTCAGGAGATTTACTTTGTTCCTTTGGGACACTGTCCCCATTTCTTCATGTTCCTTATAACTTATTAATATTTGGACAATGAGAAATGCTGCTTTAGGATAATCACCCTTTTGAAATACTTTTCTCCTGAGAAAAGGCACAATGTAATTATTTTTTTTCCTAAATAGATTATCATCTTATCTCAGAATTTATATGCAAAATTATATTTAGATGTCTTTAACTGAAGTTTTAACTGTTTTCTAATGCTTTTATGACCTTATTTACTAGTTGCCAAAGTGTAATGGGGTGGGCAAGGGGATTAAATCACCTTCATGCTAGTGTACTCTGTTTCTTATATAAACTGAGCATAAAAACATCTCACATAAATGATGTTTTTGGCTTCTTTAATTTTCAAGTTATAAAGTAATAGCTTCATTATGAATGACCCATCTGAGTGCATAAGATATGAAGTCATTAAAATATGTTTTAAAAAGAAGGATGGAGGACACAAATCTATTTTATTTGATTTTTCTAGAGAACTTTTCCACTGACCCTTCCTCTTGAGGAGGTTAAGGTTCTGCATGAACATACAGGTTAATCCATCACAGAATCCTGTCTATAGAGTCAAAGACAAGAGAACGTCAATAAAAGATTCAAAACAGTTTATTTTGTTTCTAATATATTTCTTTGCAAATTAATAGAGAATGCATTCATGGCCAATAGTCAAATAATCATGCAAACAATTAATCTTCTCACAGAGAATCATGACTTCACAAGCACAGATTTGCAGTCTGTCAAAAAGGAAGAGCAAGCCACTTATATGTCAGTAACTTTATATATTAACTGTGCTTTTTATTCAAAATTTCCTTTTCCTTCCTCTGCCTATTGTTTACTGAGACTAAAACTTCACTGGGCACCTCACAGAGTGCTTGTGTTTTCCTGAGTCACTAAGTTATTCAATCTCAGGGAGTATATATTTATTGAGGGTCTGCCAATCTCCTGTTGCTGTTGTAAGTGTTAAGGATAGATGATTGGACAAGAGAGACTGAGACCCTGACTCTATGGTAGTATTTAAAAGAGGGAGGCAAACTCTAAATACTAATGTGATAAGAATGACACTTGAGGTGGAGAATTCTTAGTCGGAGTATTCAAGAAAGGCCTCATGGAAGAGGATCTGAGGTAAGAGCAGGAAGTAGTCTTGTAAAGATGTGGGGAAGAGATTTTCTAGCAAAAAAAGGGAACAGGAAATTAAATGATTGTTATGGGGGGAAAAGCATATATGTTAATAAGAAAGAAAGCCTGTGTGGATGAAGGATGGGGAATGAGGAGAAGAGAAGAAAATGTTGAAATATAAGAGGGAGGATTGAGTCTGAATCATGTGCAGTCGTGTAGCCCGTAGTAAGATGTTTAAAGTAGTGGAAGTGGGAAGCATTGATTGGTTTTAAGCAGGTGCATGGTATGATCTGATTTATAATTTAGAAAATTACAAGAGCTCACTGCTAGGGTGGGTCACGGTAAACCAAGTATACATTAGAGGAGAACCAAAGAAAAGGCATCTGCAATAGTCTGGATAAGAGATATTAGCTTGGACTAGGATTATAAAGATATGGTCAGAACTGATAGAATTTAGGATGAATATTTCTGCTAGAGTAGACAGTATTTACTGTTGTATGTAATATCAGATGAAGGAAATAAATAAAAAACTATCAATTTTTTGTTTTGAGCTATTAACTGGGGGATAGTAGCAACTAATTGAATAGTGGTGCCATTTACTGAGAAGGAAAGTCTTGCATATAGGAGAGAAGATGGAACAAACTGTCCTGCTTTGGTTCTGTAAGTCATGAGGAGTGTTTATTCCATGATACATTGTTTGCACCATGAAGCGGTGAAAATGGAGAAATGGAAGGATATTTCCTTCCATTAGCAACCTGTTGATAATGAGAAAGCACTATAAGAATCATATAAAAGCAGCCATGTTTGCTCTCTCCTGTTTCTGGCCCCCTGAAAGCCTCATTGTGTTAAGTCTTGTGATGAAATACCTCAGTATATCTGATCTTTGGTGTCTTTGAGAACTCTTACCTCTATTTTTTATATACAGAAAGAACAACAATGATAATCATTTACATTAGTTTCACTGTAGCTAATGCAATTATTTTTCCAATAATGGTACTTAAAGTTTATTATTTCCATTAATACTAAATGGAGAGTTAGAGTTTATAAAGAACTGAATATTTAGTAAGAGTGGCACAAGCATGCATCTTTGTCTTGTTTATGACCTTATAGGAGAAGCAGTCTGCCCTTTATCATTTTATCAAGTATGATATTAGCTGTAGGTTTCAGTTCATCACCTCAGGATGTTACTTTTGATTCCTAGTTTTTTCAGAGGAGAGTTTCTTACAATAGTGGATTTGGATTTTGTAGATTTGTTTTGCATATATTAATAATACCATATGGTTTTCCTTTTATTAAGCTTTAATAAAGTGTATTACATTGCTTGATTTTGAATGTTATTCAATTTTGCATTCTTGAGATAAACCTCTTTATCATTATGGTGATACTCTGCTCTGAAATTTGCCTTGTCTAATATTTATATTGCCATGTCAGCTTCTTTTTGATTAGTATTAAGATGGAATATCATTCTACATCTTTTTCCTTTTAACCTATATTGTCTTATACTTACTGCATTTCTTGTATGCAACATGTTGTTGAGTCATTTTTATTAAATATGACAGTCTCTGTCTTTTAATTGGGGTCTTTAGGTAATTTACATTTTTTTTCTTTTGCAATCATTGCTATAGGTAAAATGAAACCTTCCAACTTGATATTAATTTTTTAATTGTCCAATCTATATCTTGTTACCTTCTTTCTCTTTTTTTATCCTCATTTTTAAAATAAATGTATTAAATTTTTTTTATCTGTGGATTTATGCCATTCTTTTAATTTGGACAACTCTTCAAAAATTTGTTTTCTGTTCCTCCTTTCCTATTCCAATTACATACATGTTAGACAGCTTTCAATTGTCCCACAGCTGACTATTGCTCTGATTATATTTTTTAGTGTCATTTACTCTGAGTATTTTGTTTTAGATAGTTTCTATTGCCATTTTTTCAAGTTCACTAATCTTTTCTGCTGTGCTATCTAATTTGCAAGTAATTTCATTCAGTGTATTTTTCAACTCAGGAATTACAATATTCATTTTCTAGAAGGTTGGCTTGTAATACATTCTTTTTTTTTTATGTTTCTACTTAATATGCTCAATTTTTCTTATACCTTTATAAATACATGAAACATAGTTGTAATAGCTGTTTTAATGGCTTTCTGTACTAATTTTATTATCTATGTTATTCTGCATTTTCTATTCATTGATTTTTCTCCTCATTAAAGATGTTTTCCTGCATCCTTGTAATACCTGGTAATTTTTACATAGATGCCAGATATTTGTAAATTCTACCTTCTGGCTGTTGGATTCTTTTATATTTCCGTAAACATTGTTGAACTCTTTTTCTTGGTTATAGTTAGGTTTCTTGAAATAGTTTATTCCTTTCAAACTTTCTTTTAATTTTAATTGCTCTACCTGAGGCCTATCAATAGTTTATTTCATTTCTCTTAGAGGTCATCGCCTAGTTGCTTGTTAAGATTTTTTTTTTTTTTTGCAATAGTTTGTCTAAATTCTGCTCTTTCTTAATTCTCTCCTACAGATTGTTCCCTCTAAATAGTATGTTCTTTCTGCAGTCCAAAGTAGTTTCCTCACAGATACATATCAGTTACAGAGGTGAAGGCTCATGGGGCCCTCTGTAGATGTCTGGATTTTTCTCTCTCTCTCTCTCTTTATTTCTCTTTTTCTCCCTGCAGTTATCTCCTCTTCAGTACTCTGCTCTGTGAAATGTAGCTACTTTGGTCTCTTTGGACTCCAAATTCACTGTGTTCTCAACTCAGAGATATGTCTAGACCCCATGTAGGTTGCTTTTCCCTCAGCTGTAGCCTAAACTGGGTAATCATAGGACTCACTTGATTTTCCTTGTTTCAGAAATATTTATCGTGGTTACCTGATATCCAGTGTCTTAAAACTGCTATTTCATATATTTTGCTCATTATTTTAATTATTTAAGGCACAAGGGAAAATTCTTTGTTAAAACAAATATTATTAATTTATAATATTTTAATGGATTAGTTTATCTTCTCATACATTTTTGTTACTTTTTGTGATTTTATATTGCAAAAAAGTAGCAATGTGAATTAAATGTATAAAAGCTGCTTCTAAATAATTTTTAATTTGCAGTGGAGGTTGGAAAGACAGAAAACAGTCTTTATTGCTGTTTTAAGAGCTTTATTCCAGTTAATTATTTCCACAATAATAAATAAAAGAACAAATCACATATACATATACCTCTAGGCTGCCTAGCCTGCGAACAGTGTATCAGAGCATAACATTTCAAGCAAGGAATTTCTGGGTAGGTTGTGTTCTTATGTATTGCTAAATAGCTGCCTAAAGGGTTAAATGCTCTTTTAGTGGGCTGTTGATTGACTGTGGATGTGGGTTGTTTGTCTGCTGTCATTTGTTTTTTAGAGTTTAGCAAAATGACTTTCAGGCTGCCTCCAGAGAAAGTAAAAGTAAACACATTACTGAGTACATTTCTGCTGCCATTTTGAAGGTTTTTATTAAAACCTTATGGTTACAATTCTACAGAAGAATTCTCTATAGACTTTCCTCAATATCTTTCATGAAAGTCTGGTACCATTCACTAAAAAGGATACAATTTTTATCACAAAATCAAATCTACTTTGTGTGTGTCAATGAAATAATATTTGGAAATGATTAAAATCACTATTTGTTCCAATGAAATGTCAAACATATAGAATTTACCTCCAACTTTCCACAAAAGCAGATGATGAGAATTTCAAAAGATTTTGGCTAATGCCCTGTTAATGGTAACAAGTTAAAAAGGTTTAGTAGCATGAAACAGTTAAATATTAACAAATATTGACAAACAAGAAATTTTATAGTAGCTTTTAACCCACATGTTTTCCAAATGATATAGAACATTTTAATTACACAAACCTCCACCATCTTTAACATTGCTGGTGTAGCTCAAGGCCAACATCTTAGGTTTTTTTAAATCTAAACTGTTCACCTTGATTTTTAAAATATACCATGATTGCCATAATGTTTCTAAAAATTAGGGATTAGCACAGTATTGAAAAATAAATATAAATTTTGGTATTGCTTTACTTTAATGGCACATGAATTAAAACTGCGTTATAATGAAATTGCCGCTGAACATTCCCATTAATATCAAATGAATTCATTATGACCTGCACAGTTATGATGAATATAAAATGAATTAATAATAACCATTTAAAATGTTGCCTAATTGTTTTATTTCATTTTTATGTATATTTTGGTCTTATTTTAACTGTTAAGTTAATAGAGAATTACATTAAATAATTCACTTTCTTTCCTAATACTGAATAATATGTTCACACTGTTTTCTGATGATCTCTGTATTTAACCCTTTTTGTTTCACCTTAAACTTTCTACCTATTAACATTTTATTTGCTACTAGTACAGAAACAAGATTAGCAAACTCAAGCTTTAATCTGACATGAAAAAGGAAACTTTAAGATAAAAAGTAATAGTATGCCCAAGACATCATGATATGCCTGGATGAGCCATGCAAGTGCAGGGAATTTTGGTATGCTAAGTTCTCTGTTTAGATGCTGCCAAAAACAACAACAACAAAACAAAAACCCGCAACCAGCCAATCACAAAAGCTTTAGGCAGAGACCATCGTGTAGGAATAATTAAGTGGGGGAATCACTTGCATAAAAGTTCTTTAGCTTAAAATAGAAAGAGAGGGGGAAAATCGACTTTATTATTATTTATCAAAAAGTTTTAAATCTTGATTGCTTTTAAATTGTTTAGAAACCTGTTAAATACACTAAATGTTATCAATAGTTTTGTCACTGAGTAACACCGTGTTGGTACAGACTTAACCTATTGCCAGGGCTTTGCAATTTAAAAGCTCTTTCCTTGTGTCTATCAGGTATTCTCTCCCCTCCACCCAAACAATATTCAGATCTTTAAATTGTCCTCGGAGAAAGTCCATTCATGTCAGCAGCTTCCTCCTAAAAAAAACAATGGCCATAGGTTGTATTCAGTCTTCAAAAGTAGTTTGATCAATTTTCACTTGTAAATAAGTCAACATTAACAACTAAAGGTTTCACTCAAGGATCTAGATTTCTAGCTTCTTTTAGGAATAGAAATCTTTGTTCTTTTGGTAACTAGGAATCTCATTTAATACATCCTCTATAATTCTATGTTAAATGATCAAATGGAATAGAAACCACACTCTTTAAACACAGTGTTCGTTTTCTTGTTCACCACATGCCTTTCCACTTGTACTTTCTAACTCATTTGTGGGATCTATATGGCCCTCATTTTAGGTTGTCACCCAAAATTATATAATTTGAGACTAATATGAGGTTCTTCTTTTCCCCAAATTTCATTCATCCTCCGCAGTACTTGAGATTCCCTTGGTAAAGAAACATGTTTGTAGGTAGTGTTTCCAGTGTGCCTTTGAGAACAGAACACTGAGCAGCATCCCATAAGCAGAATGTATATAGTCAAGGAGGCTCACATCATGTGTTATAACATTTTAATAAAGTCCTGAAGAAATGAGGACAAAACAGATTATTTAGATGGGGATTTTAGGAGCTCTCCATCTAAAAGCTAGAAAGAGACATTCTGAGGTGGGGGTTCTGAGGATGACATTTGAGAACAATAGACATTGTTTAGTGGTGCTAGACTCAGATGAAGGGTGTTTGGTAGAGTGTACACAGGAATCAACATGGAGGATATTTATTTTTAAGTCAAATGTATTCACTGAGCCTATGCTTCACATATTTAACATTGTTTGCCCCAGCAGCCCTTGATATGTTCTCAGCATTTTCACTGTTTTCTTAAAAAGAAAGCTATCTCAAAAAAAAAAAAAAAAAAAAAAAAAAAAAAAGGAAAGCTATCTCTTTGGAGTACTTATTGTGGAAAATCACAAATTCATTCTGACTCTTCAATGATGAATTTCAGAGGGATCTTAAAATTGAAAATGCATACTGTATATCAATTAAATATTAATTAAATAAAAATATTTTATAGGTGATATAGTTACTAAATTACTAGGAAGTAAACCTCAATTTTACCATTGTGTAATAATTTAGTAAAAGCTTAAGATTTTCTCTCTTTCCTTGGGTGGTTGCTATTACTCAGAACTTGAATGTAAGTTTTTAGAGTCGTGACTGAACTCTTTCATTCTGTACTGTTAAAAAGATGTTGAGTGGGGCAAAGGAGCCTTTCATATAACTATCTGAGGATTATGAAAGATGATAATTTTGCCTCTATGAATAGGTATTAACAATGATTATGATAATAGTCTTCTCTGGTCTTTATGCTTTTTAAGACTTTATGGAAGAGTTATCTAATAAAATTGCTTAATATTAATGTCATTTTAATGTTTGCTTTGATGAAGGTCTCCCTAAAAGAAGCAAAATGGCTCTAGGTCAGAATTCTTTCCCCCTCCCCTCCTGCCCCCCATACACTTAGAGTAGTTATCAGGAATTTCAGGTTGCCAACTTTTTTTTTTTATGAAGTCCTTTCTCTTTTGGGTGACTAAATCATTCTTTTCTCTTTCCTTTTCTTTTTTAAAATCTACTTTCCCAAATCATCTCTATAACCAAAACTGAGGAATAGATATTTGAAAAACCTTTCATCAAAGGGATGGCTGCCCAATCCATGAGTATTCTATCTCAGAACTTTTCATCGTGGAGGTTTTGAGAATGTTTGCTGCCATCTGTGCCTTGATTTTCTTTTCTTCTGATTTTTTCCTTTTTTTTTCTTTCCTTTTTTTTTTTCTTGAGATGAGGTGCCAGCCGAGCCAGCCTGTGCCTCTGTTTTCTGCCAAAAGAAAAAAGAGAGAGAGAGAGAAATACCATGAACACTGAAATAAGATTTTTTTTCAGTGTTTCTTGTACAAGCAGTGTACATTTCTACTGAGTTTTCTATAAGAATTTGTTTTTATCATCCTTAACAATAGAAAACCCACAAGAAAACTTGCGGTCTATTAGCAGAAAACAGAGGCCCTGGCAAGCTGCAGAGCAGCACAATCCTACAGTTGGGAAGCTGGGCAGGAACCCAAGTTTGTCCATGCCTAAGAACAACACTGTCTGCTAAAATTACAGTTTTCCCTTTTCACAAACCTCAACGTTGTGAAACTTTACTAACTTTAAGAAAAGAACAGTTGGCCATACAAAAGATACACTTCCAAATCCATCGAACAACTTACTTATACTTGCAAATGAACCAGTTGGAGTGAGTCTTAAAATGTATTTGTTCCAATTATTCTGCTAAGGTAGCAAGCAGAAAGTAATCATTCTCTATGTATACTGTGAGTAAGAGACTCCAAATGTTGGTTCCAAAGAAAGCATTTGACCAATAGTTGGTAAGTGGGAGTGTAAGAAAGAGTGCTATAGAAATGATAGCCACATTTTCAAAAGCAAAGTGTATTTTTGCAGTTCCTATATGCTCAGGGTAATATAAGAAAATCAAATTAAAGATGAGTCTTTAACTTGATATTCCCTCTTTCCATTGTTTTTATAGAGACAAGTATTGGTAATTAAACATTATTATGTGACTCATTAGATCAGATATATCAGTGGAAGAATGTTACATGTCATTATAGGAAAGTTTATAGCAAAAATTTAAAACAAACTTTATAATCATCTCAGATAGTTATTAAAGATACCATTAGGGTCCAAACAGGTGACTGAAACCACATTGGTTATTTGAACAGAGAAAATTAAATATAAAGGATTGTTTATTGGTAGAAAATAGTTAACTACTAAGAGGGGGAAAAATGGGCTCTAGGGAGTCCAGAGTAGCAGATTCAAAAGGACAGTCACTATCTCCAGGTTGGGGAGATGATAAGAGAGGAACTAAGGACTAAGAGGATTTCTTTATCCCATGTCTGAGCTTCAGACCTCTTCCCAGATAGCATGGCTCTCGTAGGAAGAAGTAGCTTGCCAGTTGCAGCACACCTATTCAACACACCAGAGCAGTACACTGTTACCCATTTGGGAGGCGAGAGCCAGAAGCGGATGATAGGGAGAAGTAGGCCTGGGTCTAACTGGAGCTCTTCTGTGCAGGAGGAAGTGTTCCCATTGCTGAATCACAGTAATGGAGGGCCAGACCTGAAAGAGAAGTGTCTTCTTGCTGCTATTGCCTTGCTGAGTCAATATAGAAGATAGACTGGATAGTTTAGCCTCCTGGCCCTAGAGAAGAGTGGCAGACATTTATCAAATATAACACAAAAATTAAGACTATATACTGCTGTGATGACAAAAACAAAAATCTGTGAATAATTCTCAGGTTACTTTCAAAATTCATTTTGCTGGCAACTTGTGTCTTATAATCAGAAAAATATTTCTTATATCTAGCATTTTCTGATCAAGTAAGTCATGTTATTTTTTTTTGCAGTAGAATTTTTAAAAAATCATGTATCATTTGCTATCTTTATTTTAAATTACTATTAAAATGTTTTAGGGTTTCAGTCTTCATTTAAATTAGCCCAATTTCCTCTTACCCTTCTCCAAACTCTTATTATATATAATTAATTTTCAAACTTCTCACATAGAAATATTAATGGAGAGGATTACTCTAGTTGTGGCCTAAATAAATGAGGATCTTTAAAATAATGTTTTTTATAAGATTTATTGTTACAAAATGCCACAGGCTATATTATAATAGATAATTTCTCTACAACAAAAGATTTTCAGTCTGTGAGATGACCCATTTATTTCTAGCAAGATTAAAACAACCAAATTTTAGTACAACTGAATAATTTATTTAATAAACATATATTGAGTGACTATTATTAGCAAAATACTTTGTGAGACCCTACGAGACAAATATATAAGACCTTGGTCTTAAGAACTTTTAATTAATGGGTGAAGAGTTTGAATTTAATGGTTATTTATCAGTGTCAGACACATTTGATATATTAACAGAAATTCTATAGTAAAGATTTTTATTCTGATTTTAATGTCTATTAAAACTACTAGATTCTACCTGTCACATTTCCAGGCATTATCCATTTTGTCATTCTAGAATTTGTACTTTTAAGGGTATTATTCTGAATCAGGGTCAGTGAATATTCTTTTGTTAATTATTTTTTCTCCCATACTTTAAGTTTAAAGATAAAAGAGGCAATTACCTTGGCATCAAAACTATTCATAAAATCATCAAAGTCCACTGCTCTCAGAACTGATGTTTATTTTTCATATGTTAGTCTTCTGAGTTGATATTGTTTCTAAAACTTATATTATGAGCGAGTATTCAAATATCAAACATCCACATATTTTTGTCTTGTTTGTACTTTTTCTTTGTAAATCTACACTAGATAGAATCACTAGCCTTCAGAGCTGAAGATAAATCAGTTTCTTACCCCTACCTGTAAACTAGAGTTAATCATATTAATTGGTCTTACCAAATATAGTCCTCACAATTCCAAGTTAAAAATAATTAATAAGCTGCTTATTGATATTTTCTAATAATTCTTTCAGTATTAAAATTAATTTATTTATACTTATTTTTTGGTTAGTAATATTTTAGCACAGTAGCTTTCTGTATTCTTAAAATTTTAAAAGCTAAGTCATTTTTCAATCATAGTTAAAAAATAATAAAGGACAATCAAAGTAATTAAATAAACCAGCTTCTTTTTCCTAGAATGTTTCAAGGACCTAAAATACTTTGCTGCAATTTTGAAAAAGCATATAATATAAGAGCACTGTCTTCACGATTAGAAGGAAAATTTGTTAGTTCACTTTTCACAATTGCCCTGTTTATATATACTAGGATAAATGTAAAAAACAAAAATAATCATCACCATAGAGCTTTACTGTTTTATGTATATATATGTAATATAATTCACACATATGTTACTATATACATATATGCATAATATATATTACATATATATTTTATATATATAGTGTGGTTCATATCACTGTCTTCCTGGTTAATAAAAAAAAATAAAAAACAGATTCAACAGACATTTCTTGGATGCCTACATACCATGTGTAGGATGCTCTAAGAGATGCCAGAAGATAAACAAAGATCTTGATCTCAAGGAGCCCATTCTTGGGGAGACAACCATGTAAATTTTTACAGTGAAATAAGCCATCTGTCACCAAGAACTGAGTCTGCCTATCTAATGCTAGTGCTATAATATATAGCGCTGTGAAAGTTAACAAGGAAGGAGAGTAAGAAACCATGTGAGGAACACAGGGCAGGCTGAATGTTGCATTTGAATTTGATTTTTAAAGATGATAGAAAGGTGTTAGATATTGGCTTAGGAGAGAAGGGTTGGGAATGCAGAGTAAGCAAAATAGCTTACACTTGATTGCAGGGGAGGTGTAAACAAAATGTAAGTGTAGCTTGAGGACACCCTAGAATTGGCTGAGCCTGTGGGGAATTATGGAGAGCTTCTATTTATGGCATAATAGTTTTGAGATTCATCTATGTTGTACACATTGGGAGTTTAGTCCTTTTTGTTTTTGAGTATTTTATTTTACAAGTATATTATTTGTTTATCAGTTCATGGACACTTTGGTTGTTTCTTGTTTTGTAATGAAGCTGTATGAATATTTTTTTTACAGGTCTTTATGTAGACATGTGTTTTCATTTCTCTTGGGAAATACTTAAGAGTAAATGAGTACACCATCTGGTGAATATATGGTTAATTTTATAAGAAACTGTCAAACTTTTTCAGGATGATTATCTCATTTTGCATTTTCCCAATAAGGTATGAAAATTCTAATTGTTCTATATCTTTATCAAAATGTAGTATTGCACATCATTTTTTAGTAATTCAAGTATAGCACTGTTTTATTGTAGTTTGAGTTGCACATTCCTGATGATGTATAATGCTAAACACTTTACGTGTTTATCGGCTATCTGCATACCTGCTTTATGAAGGTATTTTCTTTGTGAAGTGTATTTTAAAATATTTTGCCAATTTTTAAACAGGGTTATTGGTCTTTTTTTTTTGAGTTGGAAAAGTTTATATATTCTGAATACAATACCTTTCATGTATGTGTTTCGTAAATATGTTCTCCTAATCCCTGGTGTGTCTTTTATTTTCTGAACAGTGTGATGGAACTTTTGGGGAAATACATTATTATGCATTTTTCCCTTTTTAAAAATTTCCTAGTGCTTAATTCCCATACTGTTCTGCAAGATGCACCTATTTATCTTAGGTAGAATTAGTACTTTTGAAGCAGAAATGGAAAGTATAGGTAGAGTCAGTATTTAGGTTTTTATATCTGAAAGGAAATTATGTGAGTCTATAGAAAACAATAGTTTTGAGAACATGAATTTACCAAGAGAAAAGGCTTTTCTGGATTTTTAAAAAACTTCTATCAATTCACCAAAAACTCTGTCCTGAGATAACATATGATATATGTTAAAAATCATAAAATCATCTCTTTCTCCCATGATATATAAAACCTAATGTATTTGACACTATGAATAGTTTGACACAGGGTAAATCTAAGCCAAGAATAAAAGAATCGCCCAACACCTACAGTCTTGGCATAAACAATGGGGAGAGTATCAGGTAAAGCATACAGATGAACAAGAGCATCCTGATGTTCTATCCAGACTGAAATCTTGAGAACAACAAGATAGCAAGGTAGAGAGGAAAATAATAATCGCTGGGGCTTATGTTCTTTTTCTCCAATGTGACTCTGGCAGGGATTGTTTCACTGATAGCCCAGTCCCAACTTAAGGAAATTAGAGTAGAAACTGAAATAGTAGAAAGGATGTGACTGTATGGAGAGGTTGAAGAAGAACCCCAACTAGCATTCTAAGCATCCCTCTGTTCCTTTAGGTTATGGAAATGTCATAGGAGTTCTGTGTGTCAAGAATGTAGCCGAGATTGGCCAAGGGCTGTCAAAAGCTACAAGGTGGGCCACCCAGATCTAGGAACAATTGTATTCATAGATAGGGAGTCTTGGGATGGGCTCAAGTCTCCATAAGGAGGTGGCCAAGCTCTTCAGGAGAACTGCTGGTGATAGGTCAGAGAGCTCTCTTTCACTAGCTGCAGCAATAGCAGATATCAGGTCTCCCAGGAATGCCACCAGCCTGTTATCACCTCAGATGTCACCGATTCAGGGACTAATTCAATTATTCACTCACATGTAGATGATATATATATATATATATATATATATATATCTTCTGTTCTTTGATCTACATATATATATATAAAAAAGCATCTAAAGTATTCTTGCCTACAGCCAGCATAGTATCTGCATTCTCAGGTATCATCTTGGAGAGAAGTAAAGGGATGTAGAGAAAATGTGGCAGAGGGAGCATTCGTCTAAAAGACTCAGTCATCAAAATGTGAATAAACCAGACACAGGGATGTGCTTAGTAGTCACGAGTAAGTAGTCATTTCTTAGAGATGCTGTGGACACAGAAGAAGGGTCAGATTCTTAGTAGCCTCTAATGGTTTGCTGGAGAGTTTTTGAACTCTCCACATTTGCTTGGATTATGATGCAGTCTATGACTGAATTTTTAGCTCTTGTATTTCAACTATTAGGAATAAACCATATGCAGATGTAACAAACAAACAAGCTCTCTGAGCTTCCTCTCTCCTCATAGCTAGTTTTTCTCTTGTAAGATATTGCCTTCTGATTCACACATCCAGCTGTCATTATAGAAATATTAAATTCTTAATCAGAGACAGGGAAATAAGATGTGGGACTGGCTCAGTGTAACTCTCACAGTGCGTTGACGTACCTCTGAATACTTTGCTCATCCAGGCCCATCTTCTTCATCAGTGGTGATTACAGCCCTTCCTATTGTCAAATGTCCTCTGTTGCTCCCTTGTGAATATTTGAATCCGGATTACAAACATGGATCAAGATCTGTCTGCATTCATGAGATGATGTGTTGCCCTGTTTAAATATCTGTTAACATTTAATAACACTTTACAACATTAATGAAGTTTCTCCAGAGGAAATATTTGATGAAAGCCCAGAAAGGACCACTAGACTCCTATCAGAATCTGGGTCTGGCTCAATCAGGATGGTCTTTTACTGTACTCTTTTGGCCTATTTCTGACCCTCTGAGTCAACAAGAAATTGAATGGTTGTCCAAGCCTAGGGAAAACTAATAATGAGAAATAGGAAGTGAGGTCAGTTGATAAAAACACATTCCAGGAGAATAGGACAGCAACTACTCTTCCTTTCCAAATTTGGAAATCTCCTATTATATACCTGTGATGTTTAATATGGAACACTGTAGTCACCAGGTGTTTTGTCAGTGAAATTTCCAAGCTAGAAACAATCATTTCCAAACACCTAGATTGAGTTTCTCGGCAAGCATTCATGCAAGTAAATATATCAAGCTTACTTTCGTTGCTGTGAAAGACTATGGGCAGACTCACTAATGGAAGGGTATTACCTTCTGATAACCACACTGTTTATACTTATCCAGAAAGGCAGAAAACCAGACTGTTGCATTAAGCTGTCAATCAGAATTTATGAAGAAGCACAGATTGTATGTTACTAGTTTAAATGTTAGAAGGCATAAAAATTACAGAATTTTGAGAATGCTAGTCATTCTTTTGCTCTAAAAAGGAACATTCAAGAATTGTTTTTTTCTTTTTGTTCTGAAGTCTTGAACATATCAGGCTTCCACAGGTCCTTCATTTCTATGCTTTTACCATCATATCTCTGGAAAAAGAGATAGCTTGGTATCTTACATTTCTATAGCACTTTACAGTTTGTAGGGCACTTGTATATATATATTACCTGCTTCATAAATGATATTTTCTGCAAAATGTTTTTTCTTCTTAGAACCACAAATTCTAAGATTTTCTTAGAAGATTATTGGTTGGCTTTTAGAATAACAAATCAAATTTGTAATTTTTACACTAATGCAAAATAATTTTTAATGCTTTTAGTGCATACTTGTATGTCTTTGAAAAGAGCTAGAGTAGTAAAAGTATTACTATTAAGTACTAACGTTTGGACAAAAACAAATTAATGTAGCAAAAGATTTGATTTGGTACATAGGGCATTTCTAGCCTTCATATTAATAATTTTATTGGGAAAATGTGTGCTAATGCAAACATTTTTCATACATGAATAAAACATAAGACAGAGTAGTAATTAATATAAAAGAATTCAACAGCATATAAAGGTGGTTAATATATCTACCTCTTCATATATCAATGCCAGTTACATTTCTTTGGAAGACACTAAAGATCAAAAATCAAGCATGCTAATTAATGTTTTACTCTCAGTAAACTTGAAGGCTGCATCTAAAAAGGAAATCAGGTTGACTGTGAGCAAGGAGAATGAATAGTTCAGGTAAAAAAGATTAAGAGGAGAAAGTATACAGGAAAGAAAGAGGAAACGTGTTAGCTTGCTTAACAGCAAAGAAAGGTCTCCTGTAATAACTCAAAGTAGAACCATTTTCCTTCCTCATCACAAAACAAAGTGAAAGTGTGAGAGCAAAATTGGTTTATATAAAGGAAGCTATAGGACCTGCATATAAACTTTCCTAGAAGAGAAAATGAATATCTGGTATGGTAGAGAGGAAAGGGAGAATTAGCAAAGCATTCAAAGCTATTGTTCTTAGTGGCATTGCTATCTATTTGAACAGGGATTTTAGTGAGTCTTTTGGATGTTTGAAAATAGAACTTACTGGCTGATTCCAGAGAAGAAGAAGCAGATATTGTCCAAAAGGACTAGAGATCCCATGGGAGGGACAAGAAATATAGCAGAACCAGGAATAACTGTAACTGAGATTGGGTCCAGGGACCCTCGATGGACCTCAGCACAGGAGTTTGTGACTCATCATACTAATGCATCACCTTTAGTGATGATGTCTAGCTATGCTCTCACTGTTTGCCTCTATGTGTCTTCTCTTCACCATACCAGGTGCTTTTTCCCCCCTCTTACCTAAATGTTTTCTCTAACTCAAAGCTTCAATTTCCTCTCTGTGTTAGTTTATTAATAGACCATCTTGACTCATACTTTGTATATTTGTGGGAAGCCATTCTTCAGCTCTCTTTTGTGAACTGCCCAGTTAGCCTCCCAGATCATCTTGTACAACCTGTTGCCCTAAGCAGTTGTGACTCCAAAGAGTGACATGGCTATCTTGACCTGCCCCTTCAGCAAGAGCTATGGATGGGACAACTTTCTATAGAAAGGGCTATATGTATGGCATTTATCAAGACGAACAAATCAAGAAAAACAGCTATACCTGAAAACACTGCTGGCTTTCTTATTTGCCTGTAATATCTGAACTTTTGCTCATATTATATGATATTTTCACAAAATATACTTTTCACCTTAAGGACTAGGATCATTATATTATTGTTTGCATACAGAACTTTAAGATTAGAAAATGCCCATATGAATGAATAAATTAATACTCACATTTCCATTGTCTTGTCCAATAGGTTGACTGGTAATTGTGCTTAGCATACAACATTTTTCTTCAAATCTCTGATATTATGTGGTTGCTACTTCTTAGCAAATTATATATTGTGTATTCCTTTTCTTAAGTATTCTGTTGTCAGTTATCCCATACAACTTAAGCTAATTAGCAAAAATATTATTTCGAGTTAGGTTGCTATGTTTTAATTCTTTGCTTTCAGTGACTAGTTTGGGTCATTTGAATATTGTCAAAATTACATTGATTTAAAAATTATAGATAAAAATATTGATGCAGCCTGTATCATATTTAATTTTTATAGGAAGGTGGAGTTAAGAACATCAGCTACCCTGGAGAGGCTTGCTTTCTTCTTCTTCTTTTTTTTTTTTTTTGGTGAGAAATTTTTACTGCATTTTTGTGTTACATGTGTAATTCTTGAAGAACCTGCATAACTGAATTTTGTCTTTTTCTTAAGTTATAACATCAGAGCAATGTAGCACACAGTTTATACTCACTCTCAGTACCATATTGCTAGCTAACTTTTTTGACTATCTTCTTATTTGGCAGTTGAACTAATCTTAATTTAATTATGCTGTGCTAAACCACAAATTTGCTCATGATCTCTTGCATGCCTTTCATATGAAAAATAAGGTAGTGGCATAGTCTATTTTGGGGGTAGATGCTAAGAATGTTTAATATAGAGTAGTAACAATTTCTGGGAGAATACGATTTCTATGTTGGAATTTAGACAAAAATACAAATATTACAAGGGAACTAGACTTGTATTTAAATGTTGCTGCTCTGAAGTGGTTGTTTGTTCTAGCAGTTTACTTTTTTCTTTATAAGGTACTCCGAGTTCTGCCTTACAGTTAATATTGTCATGATAAAATTACTCAATTTTACTAATCAAGTAATTCGTTAACCAAATTATTATTGACTGGGAGTAAAACTGGGAAACATTTTCCAAGGCTATGTTCTTCTAAAGATACTAGCATTTAAAAAATACTGCAAATCATATAATATGAAATTCTTAGTAACATGAATTAAATAAATAATAGTTGTAATGAATAAGCCATACTAAAACTAAAGAAAGTTATGATTTGACCATTAAAAAGTTTCTATTTATGTTTCATGCCATATGAAACATACATTTTTGTAGCTATTTTCAAAGATCTTAGAAATTGGTAGGCGTGTCCATATGCTTTTTATTTTTCCAAAGCCTGTTGCCACATTTCTTTCTGTTTCTTGTGATGAGTCGAAGCAGGAGTTGGAGATAAACTCAAAATTATTTGTTCTCTGCTACAGTATATGAAGCCAGAGTTTCTTTGTGCAATAGGCACATTATCTGTCATTTAAAAACTGGTTTACCCATGTTTTATTCCAGGAAATTATGAACTACAGATTCAGCCATTAAGCTAACATTATGAATAAATAACAGCAAAAGCTTTGCCACCATTCCCTGGACTATTGCTCCAAACAAACACTAAATCAATAGCATATATAATCTCAATAAAATATCATAAGAAGTACGAATAAATTATTGGCTTATTTAAAATGAGATCAAGTCTGTTGCACATTAAATTTATCTCTCAAATGTTCGAGCTGAATTTTTAAACTTAAAAATAAGGTGACATTATAGGAAATCATGTAAAGGAATGATTAAATACTCTATTTAAGGGAAATATCCTCCTATGTTTTAGCTTTATCTTTTGGAAAACAGGCCTCATTCCACAGGATTCCAAATGACAAATTTTTATTTAAAACCTATGCTATTCGAGGCATAGGAAGGTATTGTATAGAAGACAAGTAACTATAAACAATGTAGCTGGAATCTAAATGCACAAAAATAAATTTACCAGACAATAAATAAACAACCTATTTTATAACCTACCAGCTATTCAATGAGAAGGAAGGTGAGCTCAATGGTTAACCTCTCATTGTTATATGTAGATAGTCATGTAGCACATATAGGATTAAAACCACTCAATGTCATTTTACCATTCATGTAGCAATGACGTATAAGAAAGCAACTTGAAATTATTTAAATTATAAAAGCTCATGTTGCCAAAAATTGATATGTATTTTGTGGCCATAAACTAGTATCATATCTATTTGTCTTTCTGTCTAATCTCTATCTATATATCTACATATATGTAAATCAAGTCATTTGGAAGTAATGTACAAGGAATTAGTGTGACAAGAAACTGTTTAATTTATTTTTAATGTTTTAACTCTGAATCTGTTTTCTCACTGGATTGTAATGAAACATACATAGAGCCAAGAACAGTGCCTGACATGCAATATATTCTCAAGAAAGATTAGCTATATTACAAGTGAACTCTTCCAATCAGATAAGTTTATGTATGATTTAAAAAAAATTTTTCAATTAGGGCGACATACACATTATATTAGTTTCTAGTGTATAACACAGTGATTAGATATTTATATAATTATAAAGTGGTTACCCCTATAAGTCTAATGCTCATCTGACACCATACATAGTTAATACAATATTAATGACTATATTCCTTATGATGTACTTTACATCCATATGACTCTTGTAACTCTCCATTTGTACTTCTTGATCCCTTCATCTGTTTCACCCAGCCCCCGAAAGACCCTCCTATTTGGCAACCATCAATCTGTTCTCTGCATCTGACTTTGTTTCTATTTTATTTGTTCATTTATTTTGCTCTCTAGATTCCGCATATAAGTTAAAGCATACGGCATTTGTATTTTTCTGTCTGATGTATCACATTTAGCATAATACCCTCTAGGTCCATCGATGTCACAAATGGCATGATTTTATTCTTTTTTATGGCTGAGTAATATTCCATTGTATATATGCACCATCTCTTTTTTATTCATTTGTCTACCGTTAGATACTTAGGTTGCTTCCATATCTTGGTTACTGTAAATAATGCTGCAATCAACATAGGGGGGCATATATCTTTTCAAATTATTAGTTTTGGATTTCTTCAGATAAGTCCCCAAAAGTGGAATTGCTGGGTCTAATGGTAGTTCTATATGTAACTTCTTGAGGAGCCTTCATAATATTTCCAATAGTGCCTGTATCCGTTTACATTCCCACGAATAGCACACAAAGATTCTCTTTTTTCCACATCCTTACCAACACTTGTTTATTCATTTATTGATGATAGACATTCTGACAGGTGTGAGGTGCTATCTCATTGTGGTTTTAGTTTGCATTACCCTGATGATTACTGCTGTTGAGCATCTTCCCATATGTGTACTGGCTATCGGTATGTCTTTGAAGAAATGTCTATTCAGGTCCTCTGCCCACTTTTTAATTGTATTGTCTGGGTTTTCTTGGTGATGTATGAGTTCCTTATACATTTTGGATATTAACCCCTTATCAAATGTATCATTGGCAAATATCTTCTCTCATTCAGTATGTTGTCTTTTCATTTCATTGATGGTTTCTTTTGCTGTGCAAAAACCTTTTAGTTTGATTTGATCGTATTTGTTTATTTTTCTTTTGTTTCCCTTGACCAAAGAGACGTATCCCCCCAAAATATGAAGATCAATGTCAAAGAGCTTGCTGCCTATGTTTTCTTCGAGGAGTTTCATGGTTTCTAGTCTTCCCTTTAAGTTGTTAATCCATTTTGAGTTTATTCTCAGATATGATATAAGAAAGAGACCCAGTTTTAATCTTTTGCATGTATCTATACAGTTTTTCCAACATTTGCTGAAGAGACTGTCTTTACCCTATTGTATATTCTTGCCTCTTTATCCATAGATTAATTGACCATATAGGCATGGTTTTATTTCTGGGCTCTCTTTTCTGTTCCATTGATCTATGTGTCTGTTTTTAGACCAGTACCATGCTGTTTTGATGACCATATACTTGTAGTAGACTTGATATCATGTAGCATGATACCTCCAACTTTGTTTTAAGATTGTTTTGGCTATTTAGGGTCTTTTTGTAGTTTCATATAAATTTTAGGAATATTTCTTCTAATTCTGTGAAAAATGCCATTGATGTTTTGATAGGGATTGCAGTGAATCCGTGGATTGCTTTGTGTATTATGGACATTTTAGCAATGTTAATTATTCATGAGCATGATATCTCCTATTTATTTGTATCTTTTTCAATTTCTTCATTGTCTTACGGTTTTTCAACTATAGATTTCCACACCTCCTTGGCTAAATTTATTCCTAGGAATTTTATTCCTTTGGACACGATAAATGGAATTGTTTTATCAATTTTTTTCTTTGATAGTTCATTATTGGTATAGAAAAATGCAACCTATTTCTGAATTTTAGTTTTGTATCCTATAGCTCACTGAACTTATTTATTTGTCCTAATAATTTTTGGTGGAATATTTAGGATTCTCTGTATATAGTATCAGGTCATCTGTAAATAATGACAATTTTACTTTTTCCTTTCCAATTCAGATGACTTCTATTTCTTTTTCTTGTTGACTGCTGTGGGTAGGACTTCCTACACTATACTGAATAAAAGTGGTGATAGTGGAACATCCTGGTCTTGTTCCTGATTTAAAGAAAAAAATTTTCAGCTTTTCACCATTGAGTACGCTATTAGCTGTGAGTTTGTCATATATGGCCTTTGTATGTTGAAATATATTTTCTCTAACTCCACTTTGCTGAGTTTTTATCATAAATGGGTATTGGATTCTGTCAAATGCTTTTTCCTGCATCTACTGATGTGGTCATATAATTTTTATCCTTCATTTTGTTTATGTGGTATATCATATGAATGATTTATGTATAAGTTTAGACAATTTGAGATCTTTGTTTGTTTGTTTCTTGAAGTATGCCTGTATTGCTATAAATTTCCCTTAGAATTGCTTTGGCTGTGTTCCACAGATTTGGATTTTGACTTGTGTTTTCATTTTCATCTGTGTCAAATTATCTTATTTCTTCCTTCGTCTCATTGTTGACCTATTCATTGTGTAGTAGTATGCTATTAAGCATCTGTGTGTTTTCTTGTAACCTATTTCTAATTTCATGCCATTGTGATTGGAGAAGATGCTTGATAGGATTTCAATCCTCTAAAATTTATCGAGACTTGCTTTGTGGCCTAACTTGTGGCCTTCCTGGAAAATGTTTTATGTACACTTGAAAAAATATGTATATTAGAAAAAATATGTATATTAGTCTGCTTTTGGATGAAATATCCTTAAAATGTCATTAAGTCCACCTGGTCTAATGTGTCATTTAAAGCCACAGTTTCTTTGTTGTTTTGCTGTCTGCATGGTCTATCCACTGATGTCAATGGGGTATTAATGTCCCCTACTATTATTGTTGATCTCTCCCTTTTGTCCATCAATATTTGCTTTATATATTTAAGTGCACCTGCATTGTGTGCATAGATGTTAATAAGAGTTGTATCCTCTTGTTAGATTGATCCCTTTATCCTTATGAAACGCCCTTCTTTGTCTCTTGTCAAAGCCCTTGTTGGAAAGTCTATTTTGTGTACTATAGGTATTGCTACCCCAGACTTTTCTTTGTTTCCACTTGCATGAAATATATTTTCCATCCATTTACTTTCAGTTTGTATATGTCTTTCAATCTGAAATGAGTCTCTTGTAGGCAGCATATGTATGGGTTCTTTTTTTCAAAAAAATTCATTCAGCCATGCTTTGTCTTTTGATTGAAGCATTTAGTCCATTAACATTTAAAGCAATTATTGATAGGTATTTGGTTATTGCCATTTTATTAACTATTTTCTGCTTGTTTTTGAATTTCTGTTCTGTTCCTTTTTATTTTCTAGCTTTCTTCTCATATGTTGATGACTTTCAATAGTGTTGTATTTGTGTTTCTTTCTTGTATATCTCTTGTAGAGTTTTGGTTTGTGGTCACCATGTGATTCCTATATATCAAGCTATGTTCATAGCAATTTTTTTTTAAACTAATGGCCACTTAAGTGCAAACACATTCTAAAATCACCACAGTTTTACTTCCTCCACATTTATGTTTTTATCATTATTTCTTTTTTGTGCATGTATGTGTTTTGTATATGTCCCTTAATTTATTGTTCTAATGATACATGGTTTTCCCACTTTCGCCTTTTAACCTTTGTACTAGCTTTACAGTTGGTTGGTCCACTGCTTTTACTAGATGTTTGTCAGTGAGATATTTTTCTTTTCTATGATTTCTTATGTTTTTTATCTTTTTTTTTTTTATCTACTTAAGGAAATCCCTTTAACATTTCTTCTAATATTGGTTTAGTAGTGAACTTTAACATTTTCTTGTGTAGTAAGCTCTTTATCTCTCCTGTGATTCTAAATGACAGCCTTGCCGGGTAGAGTAATCTTGGTTGTAGGTCTATACTTTTCATCCCTTTAAATATTTCATGCCAATTCCTGCCTGCCTGCAAAGTTTCTGATGAGAAATCAGTTGACAGTCTTATAGAAGCTTCCTTTTATGTACCTAACTGCTTTTCTCTTGCTACTTTTAAGATTCTCTCTTTGACTTTAAACTTTTGTGTCTTGTTGTGGGCTCTTTGGATTCAACTTATTTGGAACTCTCTGTGCTTCTTGGACTTCCTTTTTTACTTCCTTTGTCAGGTTAGGTAAGTTTTCAGTCATTCTTTCAAATAGGTTTTCAATCCTTTGCTCTCTTCTACTTCTGGTACCTCTATGATGTGAATATTGGTATCCCTGAAGTTGTCTCAGATGTCCCTCAAACTATATTCATTAATTTTTTTTTTTTTGCTTTTTGCTTTTCCAATTACATGTTTCCTAGAACCTTGCCTTTCAAATCACTGATTCAGTTTTCTGCTTTACCTAATCTGCTGTTGATTCTAATATAGTTTTCATTTCAGTTATTATATTCTTCATTTCTTGCTGGTTCTTTTTTATGGTCTCTATCTCTGTTAAAGCTCTCACAGAGTTCATCTAGTCATCCCCTAAGTTGATTGAACATGCTTATAATCAGAGTTTCAAACTCTGTGTCTGGTAGATTGCTTGTATCCATTTTGTTTAGTTCTTTTTCTGTATTTGCCCTGTTCTTTCATTTGGAACATGTTTTTTGTCTCCTCCTTTTGTGTGACTCCCTCTGTTTCTCTGTATTAGGTAGATCTTTTATGTCTTCCTGGCTTGGCACAGTGACCTTATGTAGTCGTTTTCTAGTGGTGCCCAGTGGCACTATCTTCCTGGTCACCTAAGCCAGGTATTCTGTGAGTGTCTCTGGTGTAGGTTGTGTGTTGAGTCTTCATTGCTGTTGGCATGTCTGTGAGTGGGATTGACCCTCAGGCTGATTGGTGTTAGAGTTGGCCATGACTAGAACATATGAACTGTTTTGTGTTGGCTGACTCACAGAGTGGGGGTCACTTAATCAGGCTCTGAGATCACCCTTAAGGTGTGTAGTTTGTGGAGCTGGTTGTTTGGTGCTCTAGTGTGGTCTCCAGCCAGCCACAATGGGTGTTGGCCCTGAGCATAGTGTTAAGGGTTCAGGTGCAGTCCAAGGTCAGCGTCTGTTTGTGCCCAACTTAGGGCCACGATGGGAGCTACAAAGTGTAATGTGCTTGGTTGCTACTTGTGCTGGGTGTAGAGGCTATGCTGTAAACCCAGGTCAGATGTCACTAGTGCCAGGATTGTGACCCTTTGGTAGGCACAATGTGAGGTGAGGCCAGCCACCACTTTTGACAGATTTGTGACTGCTTACTAGAACCTATGTTCCAAGCAAACACTGGCTGCAGCTTGTGCCAGGCTTGGGGCCACGTGATGGTAGTTACAGTGCAAGTTGAGGCTGATTGCACTCGTGCTGGGCCTGGGGGCACTTACCAAGAGGTACAGAGTTTGCTGAGGCCAGTCTCTGCTTGTTTGGGGTTTGTGGACTTTGAGAGATTTTAGTAAGGTCTGCATTTTAAGTCAAGGCTGCTTATGTGGAAAAGCCACTGGAAGAAATTTGGATTGGGTGTGATTTGGCTTCTGCCAGCATGTCCTTCCTAGAGAGTGCTGTTCTGACCCCTGCCCTACCTCTAGTCAATTCTCTTCCTCTCCATATGTCCTTGGTGCTTTTAGAGCTGCTGCTCCTATGTGGTGCCCAGAGCGAGTGAGTTTATGAGTGAGCACATCCATTCATGGGCCCCTCAAGTGGAATGCTTGGAAGTCCAGGAGACCTCCATCTCACTTAGATGCTATCCCTGATTGTTTTCACAGCCAGATGTTATGGGGACTCATCATCCTGGCACTGGTGCCGCAGTCTGAGGAGCCCATTGGGCAACTGGGACCCCTCAACTCCTTGGGGGGAATCTCCTGGCAGCTGAGATAGCCCTCCTAATTCTTAATCAAAACACTATATATGGGGACTTGTCCATTCAGCATCTTTGAACTTCCTACTTGTGTTCAGCTCATCTTCAGGTGGTTCTCAAAGATGGTTGTTCTATAATTAGTTATTATTTTGATGTGGTAGTGGAGGAGGTGAGCATAGCATTTGCCAACTCCACCAGCTTTACTATAAGTCTCATAAGATACAGATAGTAAGGTCTTTGTATTTTCTTCTGGTTTATTCTTAAGAATTGTTGGGTATTATGAAACCAAATCATACAAAGCAAAAATGGAAAGTTCATAAATGAAAATTTATTAATATAATACAGATATATTTTTCCTTTATTCTTTTGGAAAAACAAAATTATCTCTATTAATTGCCTTAACTACTTTCTTTTTGGTTTATTCTGACATGGAGTTGTGGTAATAACCATCATTGAGCAAGAATATTTTATTGCTACTTCCTAATTTCTGTGAGTTAGTGTATAATTTTAAACTAGTTTTCTTCTAAAAGTAATTTATATTTTATTTAACTTATGCTGTATTTATCATGCTTATAATTCCAAATTTTTCAATTATAATACATAGAAACAAAAAAATGCCCCCAAACTTGGAAATGCATAATCAAAAATAAAATAGATGTAATAAATTTGATAGCATTGCCATACTTTCAAAATAAGATTGAAATATGACATTCTGCACATGAAAAAATCTAATTCTATTTAAGATTCTAACCTAGTGCATTAAACTCTTACAAAAATAAGGTCTTTGATTTCAGGAAGGAAGTGTTATTTCTGAAGAAACAAATTTTAGGTTAGTAGATGACCACATAATCTAATTGAAAAGAAAGAATTTGACCTCAGTTTACCTGATTTTTTTTTTAATTAAGCCACAAGAATATTATGAGAATTGGTAAAAACTAACTAGTAATATGAGATTGTGTTTCAGAGAGCTGAGAGCAATGACTTTCCAGGATAATCCTTTCTGAGGTGCTATATTTGGCTGGCGTTATTTCCCAATGAAAATCTTTTTACTTATGGTACATGTTTTTAAAAATATTTTTCATTCTAGACCTATGGTTTTTGTGTGTAAAATATGGCTGTTTTAGTAGCATATCCATCATTGTTTATAGTGTTGATGCAGCTATGTAATTTAGATTATTTTGATAAGATTAGTCTCACCTGGAGTATCAGAATTCAAAAAACCAGCAGGAAGATTTAGATGCAGATTCTAGATGTTAAAGGAGTTGTCCAGATTTTGCCAGTTCTGAGGGGAATTCCTTTTTCTTAGTGGCAAGTGGAATGGATTTGACATGCTAGGTGTTAGCTGAGAAGAGAGAAACATTTGAGTATTACATAGCAGTGAGTCATCTGATTACAACTGTGATGGGCAAAGTGGAATGTCTGCTTAATTCTCTTCTTAGCACATAAAAAGTGTATTCTTAAAATATTCCTAGAGTAATCCTCTAATTTGAACTATTTAGGTTTTGTGTTAATTGCTATATTTTCCAAGATCAAGTTGCAGAATATGTGTTTTCTTAGTCTTTCAGAATTGCAGAAGATATTAAATATCTTCTGCAGGGATAGAAAAAATGGAAAGGTGACTTGAAGCTAAAGAGGTTTGCCGCCCTATAACTCCTCCCTGGCAATGTACAGTCAAAGGAAAAGAATAGTCCTTGAGTGTTCTACCCTCCCCTTTTCAAGAAAATCTTTCTTTAGTACTTATTTCTTTTCCCTATGGTCAGGTTGGCTGCATCTCCAAACACTTGTAAGTACTGTATGTTCTGACATATCCTGAAGTCATGCATTAGCACCTTTTCATTCAGCAAAGGGTGAGAACAGATATCTTTTGGCAGCTGACAGCAGGGAGCAGGCAGAAAGAACAGGAAGGAAACTGGAGGACAGGGACACTGGTGGCCTAGTGGCTAGCAGGACTAATGTACCAGCTGTGAACAACCCTCCCTTTTTTTTTTTTGCCTCCACTCTACCCACCAGATGTCTCTCTGTCACTGTCATGTCCTCAAGCTATCCCAGTAAATGATTTGTGCATTGCAACTGAGTCACCAATGTGGCAATTGAACCTCTTCACAGCTCAAAATTGTTGATGTGTGTATGTGGGCCCTGTGGTTGTACTGTGTAGGAACTAAGATGGAGTTGGGAGGGGCTTAGGGGAGGCACCAGAAAAAGGGAATGAGAATAAGTAGCAGGAACCAGAGAGGATAGTGAAATGTCAAGGTTACCTTGTTTTGCCTGGAGAACTAGAGGGAAGTGCACATTAATGCTGGCCTCTATTTGGTCTTTTGGCTCTCTTAGACTGAAGCAGCCCATTGCTGCTCTGGTAGATATACGTATCACCTTGAAAGATTAAAAAATGAAGAATGCAGTGATCTGTATTGTATATATGCTTTATTCTGTGGAAAGAATGTTAATAAATATACTGTGAGCCTGCAAAGTTTGCCAATATAAATAATGTGGCATTTCAAAGTCTGTCAGTAAATGTAATTGAATTTTTCAATGTGAAAATACAATTCAGCTATAAATTGGAGTCATGCTTGACATTAGTTGGGCATTAGAAGATATTAATTAGATACCACTCACTTCTTCTCTCTGGTTTTTTATATTAAATGAAATTATCAGGAAAGAGAAATTTGCAAGCATACAATTTAGAGTTTTATTCTCAAAAACAAGCTGCCTGGTAATTTTTAGTGGAGAAAAATGCTTTTTACAAACCTTGTCAGTGAGCTGTTTAAAACATGTCCTTCCCAGTAAGAACACAATATGGAAAAGCTAATCCATTTTAATACTTTGTAATGATAATAAGCAACAGTGAACAAGTAGCCTAGGGAAAAGATAATAGTAGTCACCTTTAAACAGAAAGAGAATAGCAAGTAATTGTACATTTTTACACTAGGCTGATGACAACATTTCCTGTGACTTTGAACTTACTTTAGCTGTCACCATCCCAGCAAACATTCCGCATATCAATCAGACAATTGTATTTCTTGCATGACATTTGCAGCATAATGTAGAAATTTGTGATTGTTGTATGTAAGCAGACAGTTTATGTGTAAATAATGGTGTTTCCTCATGTGGAACTGCAAAGATCTTTTAGATCTCAGTACCACAAGCAGTTTTCATTGTTATTCTTTCTTACATCTGCCTTCATCCTTCTTTGGCCCAGTTTAACCCTGAGTGTATAGTTTATGTGGTAGTGTAGCAATGTGTGTGTGTGTGTTTTCCAGCAGTTAAATCTATTTCTGAAATCTCAGTGCAAGTAATTAACAGTTTGAAAATTGTTTTTCCTGAAGATTTTTTCTGTTGATTTTTTGTTTTGTATTTACCACAAAAAGAAGTATATCTAGAAACTGACTTTAATTTGCATAATTTTAATGTTTCCCAAACATGTTGAATATTTTCTGTTACCTTGAGATTTGGGAAACATATATATAAAGCTTTCAATTTAAAATTTCTAAGCATCCTGGACTTGTTAGCTTCTTTCCAAAGAACTTAAAGACTTTATTTTAGAAAAATAATCTAAAGTGTTCTCGCAATGTATATTACTCATAAATATCTTTATGATGCCATTTGCTGCTCCAAGAGGAACATTTTAATTAAGGTTCATCTTTTAGGCCAGGTGGTCATTTACCTGATTTGAACTAAAGGTCTTTAGATCCACTCTGCTTTCTATAAATAATATCCCAGTTAGTGTTAGCCTTTTTTTATATAGCTAATTAAAACATCTTTAAAGATAAATGTTTTTGATTCTAAAATAACTTTCTTTTAGATTGTACTGAAATAGGTATGTTCAGTTGTAATGCAGTAACATTTTTGCCTACCTTCTGATATTTGTGAATAGATTATCATTAGCTTCTAGGAATTTCCATTTTTAAAAAATGGGATGAAATCCAGCTCTTGGGACTGAAAAGAAAATGGAGAAATGGAGTAAATCATAAACAATTCTACTTTTGTAACTTCCCACTCCAACATTCTAATTCCATGGCTGAGAATTAGAAAAAGGAAGTGATGGCTATCTCACTTCACCAATTTATGCTTAGCCACTAGAGACATTTTCCAGTCTCTGAATGGACTTAGTCATATGACTGGTTTTGACCAAGGTAATGTGAATGGAATTGAATTGACATACATCACTTCTGGGCTAAGGTATATAATCACACAGTGGGCCTACTCTTAGGCCTCTCCTCATTTCTGCAGATGATATATAAAATCAAAGTCACTTTGCAGCCACAATATGAGAGTTGCTTGGATTTCTGAGCTACCGCATTGGAAGCAAGCTCTAAAAACATTAGATTAAGTGAGAAATATATATGATGGTTTAACTACAGTAATTTCAGCATTGTTTGTTCAGGTATAAACTAATATTTATTGCCTCTTGTGTATTTAATCCTCACTATATCCTTCTAAGATAGATATTATGATCTCTATGTCATAATAGAGGCATTTGAGACTTGATATATTTGATTAACTTGTCTAACACATTAAAATTTGAGCTTCCTATTAGAGTCCTGAATATATGTGTATTTCTTAAACAGTCTTTTTTAATGTTTATAGTGCTATCAATTTGACATGCTAGCTTTCATGGTAAGAACAGTATTATAATGGTAGATCTGGAAGTTAGGAACTATTCTACAATTTGAAAATACCAAGTGAATTAGGTCAAAGCAAAATACACTTTTTTCCATTAGACAATGCATTAGTTTAGTGTTTATTCCTTTTATAGAAGACAAACGTACTGAAACATAACTCATAAGGGATTTCTGAACTGTCTTTCAGAAGAGAAGAGTAACATCACCGACATGGGTTTTGTTCCTGACTTCGTTTCCCAACAAGAGAACTCACCACTGAAAGAAACCGAGAACATGGAAATGAGACTGATGAGCCCTAACCACCACCCACTGGGATCAAGACAGACTGCATTAGAAGGGTAAGAAAATGGCTGCGCACTGACCATATTGCCCCTCCCCCAGGCCAGCACTGCATTGAGAAGTCTCCCTTGAGTCTGTGGTTCTTCCCATAAGGAAAGAGAGCCTGGAGGTGATGCACAGCATTGTGGGAGCCTCTATTCTGGTTTCATCCCACAGGGATCACAGGGGAGATGCTTCCAACAACTGGCACTCAGATCTTGGCAAACCCAGTTCCTAACTGCAGATCTAAACTAGGGGCACAGTCTGACCAGGAAATGCAGTGGGGTGCAGTTCTGCCCACAGCTAGGCAGAAATGCTGAGTCATAGCCCTACCAGCTACAGATTAAGGATCCAGACTAGAAATATCGTTTGAAAGAGACTAAGAGTGCCCACTTCAAGCAACTTTCAAAAGTTTCTGGACACACTTTTTTCTTGCCTGATTTGGGTATGCACACAACAAGCCATGCAGGCCTTATTCTACTGTCTAGCAAAGGCAAAGCCAGTGAAACAACCCTCCCACTCTTGACCTCAGTTACTTCACTCAAAAATGGACCCTAATAGCTGTCCCCATCTTCCCAAGGACATCACCATTTAGCTCTGTGTGAATTTCTGGATGTTTCTGCTGGTAAAGAGTTGTCTCTGCCAAAGTCTGGAAAAGGAGACCACTTACTCAAATGTGCAGATACCAATATATGGAATCAAAGATCACAAAAAATCAAGTGAACATGCTACCAAGTGAAACTCTAAAATGCTAATAAACGGCCTTAAAGAAATAAAGATGTATAAACTGTTACAGTAAAAACATTCAGAATAACCCTTCAAGTTTAATGAACTAAAAGAACATACAGACACCTAAAAAAAAAAAAATAGAAAAACAATACATGAATAAAATGAAAAGTTTAACAAAGAAATCCTAAAGCTAAAAATAGAGAATCAGACTTAACCATAGAGAAGAGTCAGCAACCTAGAAGATAAGACATTTGAAATTATCCAGAGGACCAAAAGGAAAAAGTGAAGAAAGCCTATGGGAATTTGGGGACACAATAAAAAGGAACAATATATACATTATGGAAATTTCAGGAGGTAAAGAGAAGTATATTTAAAGTGATAAAGACTAAAAGATTCCCAAACCTAGGGAAAGAAATAGCCAGATCCAAGAGGCCAAAAAGATCTCAAATAGGGCAATACATAGTAAGTGTCAAAGCCAAAGAAAGAATTTTAAAAACAGCAAAAGATATATCAAGTGAACCACCATGAGACTATTGGGTGATTTCTCAACAGGAACTCTTCAGGTCAGAAGAGACGGGATGATATATTCAAAATATATTCTTTTAAATCTGTCAACCAAGAATACTATACTCAGCAAAGCTGTCCTTCATAAATGAAAGCGAGCTCAACTTTCCCAAAGAAAGAAAAGGTGAGAAATTAGTTACCACTTCACCTGACTTACAAGAAAATATTTTCTTGTGTGAAAATGAAAGAACACAAGACTCATTGGTAATGGTAAATATATAGTCAAAGTTGGGATCTGTAATATGGTAAAGTAATGCATAATTTCTAATAACTTTAAAAAAACAGCAAAAATAACTACAGTAATTTGTTATTAGATAATAGAAAACTGTAACATCAATAAAATGTGAAGGGGGAGAATTAAAAGTATAAAGCTTATGAATTCATTGAAGTTATTAGTTTTAAATAGGTTGTTATAATTTTAAGGTACTTTAGTGAGCCTCATAGAAACCAAAGGTAAAAACCAGCAGTAATTATAAAGAAGTCAAAGCATACTGATACCACGAATCATTAAAACATACCCAAAAAAGACAGCAAGAAGCAAGGAACAATAGATCTACGGAACAACCAGAAACAACAAATGGCAATAGTAAATCCTTACTTATCAATTACTGTAGATGTAAGTGGATTATCTAATTAAAAGACACAGAATGGCTGAATAAATAAAAAAGATCCAATAATATGTTGCCTATAAATGACTCACTTTTGCCTTAAAGACATATATATATACAAAGATAGTGGGAAAAGATAAGAAAATGGTGACCACAAAAAAAAAAATTTTAAAAACAGTAACAAGAGACTAAGAAGGTCATTATGTAATTATAAAGGGGTCAATCCAACAAGAAGATATAACAGTTATAAATATGTATACACTCATTATTGGAGCACCTAAAAAATAAGGCAAAATCTAACAAATTGAAAAGAGAAATAGACCAGCAATACAGTGATAGTTGGGGAGTTTAATACTCCAACCCAATAATGGATAGTCATCCAGATAGAGAATCAATAAGGAAATAGAAGTTTTGAACAGTATAAATCAAGTAGACCTAACAGACATATACAGAACATTCTGAGATAGCAAAATACTCATTCTTCTCAAGTACACACTGAACATTTTTCAGGATAGACCACATGTGAAGCTACAGAATAAGTCTTAGTAAATTCTAGAAGATAAAAATACTAAGTAACTTTTCTGACCACAGTGATATGAAGCTAAAAATTCACAGTAGGAGGAAATAGGAGGAAAACTTCACAAACACATAGAGATTAAACATTCTTCTGTACAACCAATGAATCAAAGAAGAAATTAAAGTATAAAAAAACATCTTGATACAAATAAAAATGGAAACACAACATACCAAAACTTATGGGATGCAGCAAAAGCAGTTACAAGAAGAAAGTTCATAGCAATAAACATCTACTTTAAGAAGAGTGATTCCAACCAAACTCTATGCCTTATGGAACTAGAAAAAGAAGAAAGTGAACTCAAACCTAGCAGGAGAAAGAAAATAAAGATTAGAACAAAAATTAATAAAATTGAGGACAGGAAAATAATAGAAAACATTAACCAAACTGAGTCGGTTCATTGAAAAGATAAGCAAAATTGACATATCCATAGATAGACTAACCAAACTCTTCCCAAAAAATCACAAAGGAGAGAACTCTCTGAAACTCATTTTATCAGGCCAGCATTACCTCTATACCAGAGACAGAAAACTCCAGGCCAATACCCCTGATAATAGAAGCAAAAATTCTCAATAAAATACTAGCAAACTGATTCATCAGCATATTAAAAGAAGCATTCATCATGATCAAGTGGGATTTATAACTGGGATGCAAGGATGATTCAACATATGCAAATCAATGTGATATATCACATTAACAGAATGAAAGATAAATTATATAATCATCTTAATAGATATAGAAAAAGCATTTGACAAAATTCAACATTCATTCACAATAAACACTCTTACAAAATTAGGTATAGAATGAATATACCTCAACATAACACAGGGCATATATGATAAGCTACTATCATAGTAAATGGTGGAAGGTTGAAAGCTTTGCTTCTAAGATCAGGAACAAGACAAGGTTGCACACTCTCACAGCTCCAATTCAAGATAATTTAGAAATCCTCATCAGAGCAAGTAGGCAACAAAAAGAAATAAAAGGCATCAGAATTGGAAAAGAAGTAAAATTATCTCTATCTACAGATAGCATGATTTATATTTATAAAATGATAACGATAAAGACTCTTCCCCAAGAAACTGATATAATCAACAAACTCAGTAAAGTTTCAGGATACAAAATTAACACACAGAAATTGTAGCATTTCCACATACTAACAAAGTATCTGGGGGGGGGGATGCCATTTACAATATCAAAAACATTAAAATACTTAGAAATAAACTTAACCAAGAAGGTGAAATCTTTAATCTGAAAACCATAAGACGTTAATTAAAGAAAACACAAATAAGTAGAAAGGTATCCTATGTCTATGGATTGCAAAAAGTAATATTGTTAAAATATCCATACTACCAAAAGCCATCTAGAGATTAAATACAAGATTCTAATGGTAATTTTGACAGAAAAAAAAATTATCCTAAAATGTATACGGAAGCACAAAAGACCCTGAATAGCCAAAGCAATCCTAAGAAAGAACAAAGCAAGATGCATCATACTTCCTGATGTTAAGCTGTACTACAAATAGTCATCAAAACATGATACTGGCATAAAAACATACAAATAGATCAATCTTGCAGAACTGAGAGCCCAGAAATAAATTCAAGCATATATAGTCAACTAATATTTGACATGGGAGCCAAGAATACTCAACAAAGTCAGTCTCTTTAATAAACAGTGCTGGGAAAATTGGATAGTCACATGTAATAATCTGAAACTAGACCCCTGTCTTATACTTTATAAAAATTAAATTGTAAGACACGAAACTCCTAGAACATAGGAAATAAGCTTCTTGACATGGATATCAGCAATAATTTTTTGGATATGGCCCCTAAAGCAAAAGCAATAAAACTAAAATCAAACAAAAAAACAAGTGGAACTATATCAAACTAAAAAGCTTCTATACAGCTAAAGAAAAAAACAAAAAGATAATCTATGGAATGGGAAAAAAAATACATGCAAACCTTATATCTTATAATGAGTCAATATCCAAAATATATAAAGAACTCATACAACTCAGCAAAAAAAAAAAAAAAAAAAATTAAAAATGGGTAAAAGACCTGAGTAGACATTTCTCCAAAGAATATATACAAAAGGCCAATAGGCATATGAAAAGATGCTCAAAATCACTAGTCATTAGGGAAATGCAAATCAAAACCACAATGAGCTATCATCACACATCTGTTAGGATGGCCATTATCAAAAAGGAGAAGAGATAACAAATACTGGCTAGGATGTAAAGAAAAGGAAACCCTTGTATACTGTTAGTGGGGTTGTAAATTGGTAGAGCCACTATGGGAAACAATATGAAGGATTCCCCCAAAATTCAATGTAGAACTATCATTTGATACAGCAATTACACTTCTGGGAGTATATCTGAAAGAAATGAATACAGTATCCTGAAAGATATCTGCACCTCCATGCTCATGGCAGGATTTTCCCACTTTGCCCAAGATATGGAAAACAACCTAAGTGTCCATGGACAGATAATAGGAATAAGAAAAATCCTGCCATTTGCAACAACTTGGATGATCCTCAAAGGTATTTTGCTAAATTAAATAAGACAAAGAAAGACAAATACTGTATTTCACTTTTATGTGGACTCTAAGACAAACAAAAATTCAGAAAAAAAAGATTAGATTTGTGGTTCCAGAGTGGAGGGGTAAGAGAAGAGGGAATTGAAGAAAAGTGGTCAAAAGTTTCAAACTTTCAGTTACAAGATAAGTACTAGAGATATACAGCTCGATGACTATAATTAACACTGTTACATGATATATAGGAAAGTTGTTAAGATAATAAATTCTAAAAGTTCTCATAAAGAAAACATTATCTTTCTCTTTTTATTGTATCTATGTGAGATGATGGATGTTTGGATGAAAAAAAAAAGGGAGAGTTTTATGGAAAGTAACCTCATGGGTGATCTGATCATAAATTCATAACTGAGCTAGTCATGGTGAGTATGCCCCAGGCCTATAACTTCTGTAGCAAAAGATTTTAAGGCAGCCCTTTCCATTGTTCTTGTCCATCTAGGTTAATATACCTTTGAAATACCAGAAGTAATATCCCCACCCCAAGGAGGTGTTAACCCTCAAGAGAGCCCATAATTTTGTAAACTATCCTCTAATTCCCTCGTTGCTTTCTCCAATATTCCTTATAACTCTTCCTTAATTTCAAATGCATAAAAGAAGCCACAGAACTGTTATTCTGGGAAGCATTTGAGATCTTGCTCCCAAGGTATGTCATCAGTTTGGCTGAAATAAACTCATAATAATTCTCTACAGGTTTGGATGTTTCTTACATTGACAGATACTAAGCTTATTGTACTTATCATTTCACAATATATGTAAGTCAAACCATTTTGCTATACACCTTAAGCTTATATAGTGATGTATGTCAATTATATATATATCTCAATAAAACTAAGGGGAAAATTCAGGAAGTCCTAAAGATATTATTTATGGAACACATATTATTGTGCTTTATAATACTAGCTTAGTGAATACCAATGTCACTGATGATACTAATAATTTAATTTTCCATTGTCATTTTTCCTGCTAAATTTTATATCTGAAATCATATTCAACTTCTCAAAAATCTGTCACTTCATCCTCTCTTGGTACCATGACTGATATTTAGAAAATACAGCTCCTATATTTTTAAAAATCACAGTACTTATGAAACCCTAGACTATTCCTCAATTGAATACACTTACCTAGGAATGTATTTGTGGCAAAATTAGAAATATTCAAAAGAATTCTATTACCAAACAGGCAGCTGGTATTCAACTTGGGCATGTCAAGTTCTTAGACACTATACTTCTGGGAAAGGCAATAAGGAATTAATTTACCAAAAGTTTTGATCTAGATTCTTCTTATTAATGAGTCCGGTAGGCCTCGGTTTTAGAAAAATTCATATGACTCACTGGTTTTGCAGAATGTTTGAAGATATAGTAGTTAACTCAAGTTTACCCCAGTGTTTCTCAAATCTTTGTCTGCATTGGAAACACCTCGTTTGTTAAGACATATTTCTGGGTCCTACTTCCAGAGTTTTTTATTTAGTAACTATAAAGCAGGGCTTAAGAATTTGCATTTTTAAAAGTTCCCAGGTGACATTACTGTTATTGGTGTAGAGACTACATGTTGAAGACTCTGTTTCAGAGCAAACACTTCTAGTGAATTTGTTTAGCAATGGATTCAGATGAAGTTATGCTATCTCAATGGTCTTGGAAAAATCTGTTCAGTTATTACATCAAAAGTGCTCATATTGACATGGCTTTGGGCTCAGTGCATCCCTGTAACTGAGGCAATGCCTGAAGTTGCTGACAGATGATACTGTTAAGACTCCCAGAACCTGGGACAAGTTGCTCCTTGAAGAGGACTTCAGTGGGCTTTTACATGGTCACCATGCCCAGAAATAAAACCTTCCAAGCCCTGAATGATCTGTTAATTAAGATCCACTCAGTCCAGACTCTTTCCATTTACACAAAGTCAAGCTCTTAAACAACACAACAAATCAGATGGACTTAGCAGACATATGTAAATAGTCCATCTAAAAAACAATAGAATACACATTCTTCTCAAGTCACACAGAGAACATACTCCAGGACAGATCATGTGTTAGGCCACAAAACACATCTTAACAAATTTAAGAAGACTGAAATCATATCAAGCATCTTTTTCCTACCACAATGGTTTGAAATTAGAAATTAATCGCAAGAAAACTTAAAAATTTAACTATGTAGAGTTTAAACAGTGTGCTCCTGAACAATCAGTGAGTCAAAGAAAAAAATCAAAAGGAAATCAAAAATTACCTTAAGCCAAATGAATATAAAACATACCAAAAGTTGGGGGATACAGTAAAAGCAGTTCTAAGAGGAAAGATTATAACAATAAATATTTACTTAAAAAAACTCAAACAACCTAACTCTATACCTCAAGGAACTAGAAAAAGACCAAACTAAGCTAAAAGTTAATGAAATGAAGGAAATAAAGATCAGAGAAAAAATGAGTAAAATAGAGACTAAAACAATAGATAAAATTAACGGAACTAACAGTTGTCTTTTAAGTTATACAAAATAGATAAAACTTTAGTTATGTTCACTAAGGAAAAAAAAGAAAGGATTCAAATTTTTTAAAAAATGATGTTAAAACTGACAATACAGTAATACAAAGGAGCATAAGAGATCAAACATGTATATGTGAACAAATTGAACAACTTAAAAGAAATGAATAAATTCCTAGAAGCATACAACCTACTAAGACTGAATCATGAATAGAAAATCTGAACATATATATTACTAGTAAAAAGACTGAATCAGCAAGAAAAAAATCTCCCAACAAACTAAAGTTCAGGATAAGATGTCTTCACTGATGAATTCTACCAAATATTTAGAGAGGAATTACTATCAATCTTTCTTAAACTCCTCTAAAAAATAGGAAAATTTCCAACTCATTTGATAAAGTCAGTGTTACCTTGATACCAAAGCCAGACAAGAATACTACAAGAAAATAAAATTATAGGTCAATATCCATAATAATCATAGATGCAAAACTTCTCAACAAAATATTAGTGACTCCAATTCAGCAATACATTAAATGGATCATACACTATGATCAAGTGGGATTTATTCCAGGGTAGGAGGGTAGTTCAGCATCCACACATCAATCAATATAACACACCACATTAACAAAATGAAGGATAAAAGTCATATAATCATCTCAATAGATGCTAAAAATGCATTTAACAAAATTCAACATCTATTTATGATAAAAATACTTAACAAAGAGAGTGTAGAGGGAACATACTTCAAAATAATAAAAGCCATATATAACAAGCCCACAACTAACATTATAATCACTGATGGAAAGCTGAAAGCTTTTTGTGTAAAATCAGTGA
Source organism: Eonycteris spelaea (assembly GCA_003508835.1). Taxonomy (NCBI): domain Eukaryota; kingdom Metazoa; phylum Chordata; class Mammalia; order Chiroptera; family Pteropodidae; genus Eonycteris; species Eonycteris spelaea. The sequence goes on along the minus strand of PUFA01000058.1, from coordinate 6,356,019 downwards.
TAAAAGAATTAATGTTAAAATTCTCATACTACTCAAAACAATTTACAGATCCAATGCAATCCCTAACATAATTTTAATGGCATTTTTCACAGACATGGAATAAATAATCCTAAATTTTATACAGAACCCCCGGATCTCAAATAGCCAGAGCAATCTTAAGAAAAAAGAACAAAGCTAGGGGCGTCACTCTTCCTAATTCCAAACTATATTAAAAGATACTAAACAGTATAGTATTGACATAAAAACAGACACACAGATCAATGGAATAGAGAGGCCACAGATATATTAATTTATAACAAAGAATCCAAGAATATCAATAGGGAAAAGACAGTCTCTGTAATAAATGGTGTTGGTAAAGTTGGACAGCCACATGCAAAAGAATGAAAATGGACCACTATTTTGCAGCATATACAGAAATTAACTCAAAACGGATTAAACACTTGATTATAAGGCCTGAAATCATAAAACTTCTAGGAGAAAATATGAAATTTATTTTGTGATAAGCTCCATATTAGTCTCAATAATGATATTTTTGGATCTAACTCCAAAAGCAAAGGCAACAAAAGCAAAAGTAAATAAGACTACATGAAACTTAAAAGCTTCTGCACACTAAAAGACACCAGCAAAAAATTTAAGACAACCTACTAAATGCAAGAAAATATTTGCAAATCATATCTCTGATAAATGACTAATATCAAAATATATAAATGCAGACAACTCAATAGAAAAAAATCTGATTAAAAAATGGGCAGAAGATCTGAGAAGACATTTTTCCAAAGTAGATATACAGATGGCCAGCAGGTCAATGTCACTAATCTTGAAGGAAATGCAAATCAAAACCACAGTGAGATATCGCCTCATACGTGTCAGAATGGCTATTATCAAAAAGACAAGAAAATAACAAATGTTACTGAGGATGTGAGGAAAAGGAAACTCTTATGCTCTATGAGTAGAAATGTAAATTAGTCAAGTATGGAGGTTCCTGAAAAAAATTAAAAATCGAACTACCTTGTGATCCAACAATTCCAATTCTGAGTATCTGAGAAAACGAAAACACAAATTTGATATATATATATTCACCCCCCGTTTATTGCAGCATACAGTAGTCAAGACATGAAAGCAACGTAAGTGTTCATCACTGGATAAACTGATAAAGAAAATGTGATACACATATACTCAATAGAATATTATTTATTTGTAGAGAGGAAGAAAATTTTGCCTTTTGCAATAACAGGGATTAAAGTTTATGGTATTATGCTAAGTGAAATATAACAGAGAAAGACAAATACCATATAAACAGATTAACTATTGTGATCTCCCTAATATTGCAAAAGAATTTGATGCAATACTTATTCTTTAAGAATAAGTATTGCATCAAATTCTTTTGCATCTGCTCAGTCCAAAGATACTCTTTGAGATTATACTAAAGGGCTTAGAACATGCAGTTAAGAGAATTTAAAGATATAAGAATATATATATCAGAATGATGTGACTCTCATCATTATAGATAATAGACATGAAAAATTCAATAAAACCATCTTTAAAAAGCTATTCTAATTAATAGGAAGCTAAGGAAAAACGTTATAGCACAAAAAATCTGAGCTACACAAAATGTTAGCCGTTCCCAATATCCTGGTTTTCTCTTTATCTAGTTATTCACTTAACCTATTAAAGTTAATTTGCAAGTACTATTTTCTAGATTTTATTGGTATTATGGGTAGTAGTAAGAAATTGTGTGGGCATATTAATTGATCAGGAAATAATGGTCAATAATGAACGTGTTTTGTAAATTCTACTGAACAAAAAGAAAATTTAGGATTATGGTTATTTTTGAATGGAAAAATAAGAGTGATATTGATAGTGGTGTTTTAGAAATCTCAGATGGTCAGTTTTATCTGCTCTCAAATAAACTTGAATTAAGGAAAAAATTAGTACTATAACATCTCATTTCAATCCAGTATAATTTCTCTTTATTCTAAATACTGCAATTTTTAGTTACCTCTGAAAAAAATCATTGCTATAAAGCAGAAATCTCTAATCTGTATTTCTGCTTATGTTTCTCTTAAACAATGGACATGTATTAATTCTGTAATAGATTAGATTATTCTAGTAATTTCTAGGGACATTTATTCTTTATCATTCACAAATGTAACGCTGAAGTTTTAAATGTAAAACAAAATATTGCCCTAGATTGTGGGCACTGATTAAAGTCACGATGTGCTCTTTTGTGGTAGTGTTTTTAATAAAATATTATCAGTGGTAAAACGTAAATAAAAAGCAAATTGCTTCATTCATCATGTATTTTAAGCAGTTAAAATGAATGAACTCTCCTTTGAGAAAACATCTGACTAAGCAAAATAATGGTTATGAGTTTAAGAAAATGTTTAATGAACTTACTGGTTAAAATGCAGTTGTTATTTTATAGCCCATTATTTTATGTTTTAAATTAATTGAGCTTTCTTTGCTCACAAGCTTTTTTCTTTTTCCACTTAATATACCAAAATAAGTGACCTTAGTAACTCATGTGGATGTCAAGATGTTACTAGATGGGCAATACTGGTTAACTAACATAAGAGTGTACTACTGCAAGAATGTATCCATGAATCTTCACATTCATTTGTCTGGTGTCAGTTCAAAGGCAAAGAAATTGCCAGTGATCAAATAGGACTAGTCTTCAAACTGCTCACATTATAACATTCTGACTGATTATTAATCTCCTAGTTCTTCTAGTTCTGAAACATACCTATTTACTATATATATATGGAAGTAAAATGATATTGCTGTGTGCGTATTGAAATATTTCAAGCAACATATATACCAATTTGTTTAAGGCAACAGGATAAAGTGTTTACTTTTAAAAAATGTAAGGCTTAATGCAGCTCTATTCATAATTGCCTAAACTTGGAAGCAACCAAACTGCCCTTCATTAGGAGAATGGATAAACAGCGGTACATCTAGACAATGGATTATTAAGTGCTAACAACAAACAAAAAACAAAACTGAGCTACCAAGCCATAAAAAGACATGAAGGAAATTTAAATACATATTACTAGACTGGCTTGAAAGAAGTCAGTCTTAGAAGGCTTAATAAATACTATATGCTTCCAACTATTGGCATTCTATAAAAGGCAAAAGTATGGAGACACTAAAAAAACCAGTGGTTGCCAGGGGTTGGGGAAAGGGCATTTAATATATTATTAAATGGCTACTATTTTGTATCATATAATATTTAAGAATTCATTTATTTATTCATTCAAAATTTCATAAGTACCTATAATGTATTAGTATCAGGATAAAGCCTTAAATAAGAAAACATCCTTTTCTTCTTGAAGCTTATATTCCAAAGCAAAAAGGTAACATTGATCATTTTGATTTCATATTTTCTTGATTTCTCAGATATCAGATGAAAACATCAAAATTATATGACACTATATTCTGAATCTTGAAAGCCTATTTTTAAACTCTTTTAGTGTGAAATTCTATGAGTTTAGACAAATGCATACAGCTATATAATTACTACCATAATTAAAATATAGTTTCATTACCCCAAAAATGTCCTTTATAAAAGCAAACTTTTGATAAAGCTTTGTAATTTTTCTAATAAAACAGAAATTTAGCATAAGAACAACCCAAGTGATTCATAAATCAAAAAGTATAATTAAGTTCCTTAGTTTTAAGGTATATTTAGCTTCAAGACAAAAATTAGTGAAAAGTAGCTTAAAGTAAAACCAGAAAAACAAGGGATATAGTCTTTGTTAGTGAATATGTAAGGGTCTTACATAAGTGAAATGAAATGTCACTATTTATAAGAACTGCAGAATTGTTAATCTACGATTCACACACCATCTTCTTTTCCTCATCTACATAATCTTTTACTTTTGGGGCTCTCTGAGCAACTGCTCACTCAGTGATGATGGCTCCTCCAGAAAGGAATCCTCAAGCCATGAGTCTACATGATATTACAGATTCTGCACCCACATGGAGCTAATATAACTGAATTTAGTTCCCAAATTCCAAAGAAAGGAATTAAGTGTGGCCAGAGAGGTGAATCATATACACAGTTAAACATTTTACAGGCTATAGATAGGTTTGGCAGTACCCCACTTCTTTGCAATGACACTTCAGCAAGAGAAGTGGTAGCTGTAGTGGTGGTAGGAATAATAATAGCAAAAATAATAATAGTCACAATAATACTGAAAATAACCAAGGTGAAGAACATGGTTTAATTTTAAGGGATTAGCTAGAATATAGCTATTTAAGTCCAATAAGATTATATTTCAAATAAAGAAGGAACTATCAGAAACTGGGTAAGCAAGAGACTCTCTTAAGGTAATACTAAAAGGACTAAGAAAAAAAGAAAAGATTCCAGTAACAGTGACTGATGCTAAAATCAACCTGTCAATGTTTACGGTCTTGTGGATTGAGGAAGACCTATTAATTCTCTGGAAGAAGTTTTGGAGATAATCACAATACATTAGGATAAGAGTTCAACTTGAATACATTAAGAAATAAACACCATTTTATTGCATGGCACCTACAATGCAAATAAAACAATGTTTAAAAGTGGGCTCTTGGACAATCAAACTTAAATTCATGATGGATTTTTGAGACCGCCTTCAGCAGTTGATGAAATTACTGGTTTCTATTGCTGTACTAACACACAGCTCTGATGTTGGACTAGAATGTTAAGATTACTTCCAAATAAAATTACATTATGTTATTTATGTTGCTCTTAAATAGCTTTACAAGTAGATAACACAAATGTAGCTACCAGTTATTTTGTCAAGTCTCTAGGGAAAAAGAAAAAGAAAACCTGAAGTCTTAGAAACAAAACAAAAAGAGAAGACATGTTTCATATTTTTTTTCATGTGATATAAGATGATAGATACGCAGAACACACCTACTCAAACAAAAATAAAAACATCAAAGATATGTTTGAAATCTAGAAAAAGTCTCAAGTAGAAAATAATAACTAGAATATTTTCAAAGTACTTTATCAGAATCTAAATTCTATCCAAAAATTATAAGTATTATTAGTTTTATGAAAATTATTGAGTTAAACAGAAAGTGTTCATTGCCAGAGTCATTTTTATATATCCACATTTATATTCATTATGTATATTAAAAATTATAAACCATATGCCATGTTTTCTTTTGGCCTCAGTAGTTATTGGTACCATGAAATCAAATCTATTCACATGCACATATGTGTGCACGCACACACACTCATATAGCACCAAATTATGTTTCACTATTTTCCAAACACAAGCCTGATAAAAATTGAAATGAATCAGGCACCAAATAATATACAACTAAAATGCTACATGTATCAATAGGATTACAAAAATTCAAAATTACAATAAAAACCCTTCATTGATGAAAGGAGTTGAGCTAAAAGCACTATAAAACCAATAAAGAATAGATATGTACCTATGTAGAGAATATATTCTATGATGTGGAATAGGATAATTGGAAAAACGTTTAAATTTGTTCTAACATCTAATGATCCATCTTTCAGGGGGGGAAATTGTTTTAGTTTTTGTTTTTGAATTTTTTTATACACATCAAGTACTCCAAATAGATGTTTTCATCTATAGTCGATATAATAGACAAAAGTCTTTAGACTTCAGAAAATGGATTTTGAACATTTCTAGCAAGTTTAGATACAAAATACATGTAGCAGATAGAGGTTTAATGTAGTTGAATTTCCCATTATTCAGTGACTAATTACTCATTTTGTGGTGATCCAGTTCTGTGGCTTCTCTTTTTTCCCTCTGGCTGTCTGCCTTTGGCCATTTCACAGTTCGTTAGTACCTTCAACATCTGATTGGCAGTAGAAGAATATAAACCTGACTAAAATCAGTCGATTTTACAGTTTTATATCACTGGGACTATCGGTTTGATGAGATATGCAATTGAAACTAATACCTAAAATGTAATTACAAAACTTTTCTTGAATTTCAAATAATCGTTTCCTATGTTACCAGAAATACTCAGAAGTTCATGGTATAACATTGTTTAGGATGTTTTTTCTGTTTAAATTCTCTTCTCTTACATAATTACCCAGGGTTCAATGGTTTACTGTATAATGTAGACATATTACACACAAAGAATGTGCTGGATTAAAATATGAAAAGAACACACTGCATTAAATTTTAAATCTGCCTTACATAACCAATAATCCCCTATCTTTTTAACGGCTTTCTCTCAAAATAATCTAAAAAAGCGAATGTAATGCTTTCAACAGTAATATATATATACATATATATATGTATAATACATATATATTATAATGTATAATATAATATTAGTTAAATACTGTATGGTACCCATATGTCATAGTAATCACACTTTTTCCAATTTAGTTCTTCACATATTCTCAAGTTATTTATGTACTATTTGTATATACATATTATCCTTATATTTTAAGATTCATTTTTCAAATATATATTTTTATTTAAGATGATGAGTGGACACATTACTAAAATTACATACATATATGTTATGTGTTTATTTGCCTTTGCTTAAGAAAATACCCACCTCAGTGCTGCTTTTGCTGCACACATGTCACTCACAATATCTCAAGGTATATATATTTTTTATACTATGTACAGGGCTCACTCACTCACTTAAGCAGTGTGGGAAATGTTTTGTGTGTGATTATTATTTTTCTTTTTCTTTTTATTATAGTGACACTGGTTAACAAAATCCAGTAAGTTTCAGGTGTAAAATTCAACGGTTACATTTAAAAGGACCAGAATCTGAATACCTGAGTTTTAGTTTTGACCACGTGTGAATGAACTGTGTGACTGTGAAAAAGCATTTGACTTCTCAGAAGTCCAAAAAATGGTCATACCTACCCTACAGATAACAAAGTCATATGAAATGTAACTAAAGTGTTTTATAATTCACCAAGGGATATTAAAGTGGAAATACTATTAAAAAGAAAAGCAACCCATATAAAGAAATTTAGATTCCATTCCATAAGCTTCTAGAGATTCATGAACACTAGAAAAATAGGATAGTAGTAAGTTCTAAGAAGACAAAGTTGGCACTGGTTCACTACTGCAGGAATCTAAGCAATTTCATAAGACTGGGGCATGCATGGAGAGGTGGTGAAGCCAAACAAAGCTTTTCGGAATATATCTATCAAAATTTCAATTAAGACTTATTCATTGACAAACCTTAAATCTGTCTCTCTCATTTCTGTTATATAATAATTTATAATTAATTATAGGATATAGCCACTTGCATATTCAATCTCATATCTGATTTTACACATGCCAGTCATCTGATCTCCAGGGTCCAAGGAAAATGTCATGATCAAATGTAATACCAAATGTAAACTCATTAGGTATAACATTAACTGGCCCTCTCCCAACTCACCCCATTTCATGTAATTCTGTACTCCAGTCTTTTCCTCAAATCCATTAAAATTGTTTTCTTCCTCTTATACAACCTCATATCCACACTATATATTCCTATGTATACCTCTTGACTTTGGATTACTTCATCTATTCTTCTTAAAATTACCTCATCATATAGAAATTTGATTTGTAATGACCAAAGTTGGACCTATCGCTTGGGGGCTCTACTGCTGACATACTTTGTTACTAACTTATGTTGAATCTTATTGGACCATTCTTTTGCTATCAGAGAGTCTTACTTTCTACCAAGGAGTAACTTAAGGGACTTACTTCCCACTTCACAAACCTTCTCTATCCTTTGTATATTTTGGGGTTCTGGGTGCCTTATTCCCTTGGTAAGCTGTAAGTTGATAAAATTTGGTAAAATGGAACCTCTCTGAGGATATACTTCAAGACATCATAAGATAGTCACCCCTCTGTGATTTACATATTCAATGTTCTTTTCATTCTCCTCTGTAATTGTTTCTTCCTAATCCAGTTTATATATCTTAGTCATCTTCAGAAGTATATAGTATTTTATGTCCTTATCTGATATTTTTTGTGTATATACATATTATGATTATAGTACGTCAAGAATTATATTTTATTTTGGACTTCTTGAGTGACTTTTTTTTTCCTGTATCCAGCAACTCTTCATAAAGAATCAGAGACATAGTAAGCACTCAGTAAATATTAGTTGAATTGATTGAATGAGAATGACTGAGTCCTCTGAGCTGGATAAGATAAAAAATATTTAGATGGGAAGTACATGATGGATAATTGGATGATTGAAAAAGAAGGAACAAGTGAAAGACACCGGGAAAGAAGGAGAGGGGAAGTGAGCATTATCAAGAGGAGAAATAGAGAATAATGAACATTAAGAAAGGAGAGATTCTCCAAAAGGGCAGTATTTACTGGAGAATGATGTAGCATTAGATAATTCATGCACCTTCTTTTTAGTTCTGTTTGTAAAATAGAGCATCTTTCTACAGGCTATTATTTTAAACTTCTTTGATTAGGACATGCTATGTTCCATAAATGATATTTAAAAAAATATTCTCTAGGAAAAGCCCACTGGATTTTTCAAATATGAGTTTATTATTCTTTTGAAGAAAAATTAAATTTAAATAATTTTTTTGTAAGAAATTATTTGCATTTTTTAGTAAAAATGTCAGTTAATTGCTGGGGCCAGGTAAATATCATTAATGGAATGGAGATATTCATTTTTACAAAGTCTTTTTAATTATAGAGACAGAAAATATGCACACACCTACATTCATATGCATGTGAGTTTAAAATACATATCTATACTTTAAAACCCTCACATGTATGCACATATATGTATACATACATACACATACAGGAACAAACAGAGAAAACTCTAAAGACTTGTAAGTCTGAAACTCCAAACTCTTACAGGTTTTTATTATTAAAGAGAAATAAGCCAATGAGTAAAAATACTAGGCTAAACTAGTTCCTTAATAGAAATAAAAGTAGATCTGAAGAATTTTAACAGTAAATGAATATATTAAGAGTGAATAATAGAAGAAAAAGGAAGTATTTTCTTACTAAACAGTTGTGTATAGTTTATTTAAAATGAAATGATTTCTCTCAGTTGAAAATGAATTAAACCTTCATTTTCAGATATTGATATATTATGATTATTAGTATATATAATATGCCTGGCTCTAATTTATCTAGCTATTTTGAGTCCACATTTAGATATCTTCTTGAAGTTAAACATAGAATTTATATGACCAATATCTGATTAATATGTCACACTAAATCCTTGGTTATTAAAATATCATTATATAAATAAAAACATAAATGCAAACACAAACAGAAAAACCAATCCACCAATACTGAATTAACTTGATCTAAGAGTTTGCTTGTTTTGTTATTTTTGGTGAGCTTCTTAACACAGTTTTATGTGAGTAAAATTGGATACTCTTCTGCCTTTTGTTCCATTTACATGACAAAGGAATATTGTTTGTACTATCTGAATTAATGTTTTGGAGTTACCATATAACTCAGCAATTCTGTGTAAACCCAAGAGAGTTAAAAATATATGTTCATATAAAAACACATGAATGTTCATAGCAGCATAATTTATAATAATCAAAAAAACAAACAACACAAATTTCCATCAACTGACAACTGGATAAATATAATGTGTAATATCTATGCAATGGAATATTATTCACCATGAAAAGGAATGAAATACTGATATATGTCATAATGTAGGTGCACATTTAAAATATCATGCGTAATAAAAGAAGCCCAACACAAAAAAATCACAGATTGTATGATTATAATTACAGGAAATGTCCAGAATAGGCAAATTCATAGAGACAGAATGTAGATTACTTGTTTTCAGAGAAGGAAGGGAGGGAATGGAGACAGTAGCTACTAATGGGTGTGGAGTTTCTTTTTAGGGTGAAAAAAAAGATCTAGAATTAGGTAGTGGTGAGGTTTTTACAATACTGTGAATATATGAAAATCATGAGATTGTATACTTTATAATGGTAAATCTGATTTGTGTGAATTATATCTCAAACTAAAAAACAAACAAAAAACCCAAAACAATATTTGAGTTTAACTTCACTGCTTAATTGGACAATTTTGAAGTAAAGTTTGCAATATTTCTTTTTTGACTTTGGAAGTTTCTCAAATTTAGGAGATTAGTTTTATCATTCATAACTTTGTTTTAATTCTTTAAAAACTATTGTTTGTATAGCCTTTATCAATGGTCTGCCAGCAAGTGCTAAAATAATTTCTTGCCTTATGAAAAGTTGGCTTTATAACTGTAGCAAAAAAATCTTGAACATGAGAATTCCATATACTCCCATACCCCCAAAAGTGTAATCATTAAAAATTATTTGAGTTCATGCACGAAAATACAATTTCTTGGACACTATACCAAGAATGTAAAAAATTAAAGGATTGTAAATATACATATTTTGGGATAGAAAAATTAGAAGTTATGATTAAAAGTCTCCTTCATAAATTTATTGTCTTGATATTTCCTATATTTCTGTTTCATAGAAAACCATTTATTTGCAAAAGTCAAACATGGAGACAATTTTAAATATTATACAAATCTATCCTTATAGCTTATTACAAGTAGGCTATTAATAAAACATAATGAAATGATGAGTTCACATTACGAATATGATAAATTATTGCACGTTAACTTTCCACAGAATTTTTCCTAATATCTATCCACAGGCATCCTTGATTTCAGTGAGCTGGTATACTATAAAATGACAAAAGAGTCAAAAGAGGGAAATTTTTAACTTGAAGATGGTAACCGAATATTAGAATAATATAAAATAATATAACCCAAGATGGAGAGCAGGTATCAGTTTGAAACTTCATTTTCCTGGCAATCATTACCCAACTCCTAGGAATGTCTAAATGCTTATTAAAGTATTCCCACAAGTTTCTGCCTTCCTGCAAAAGGAAAGAAAAGAAAAAAAGAAAAAGAAAGAAAAAGAAAAAAAAATCCTCTCTCTCACTGCTTCCTATGAGAATCTGGTATTACAGGTAGGTTTGTCTTTTAGTAGGAGTCTAAGAACTGTAATGAATACAGGAGCCATGAAATAAGAAGGCTTGAAGACTACAAAAATGTGAGGATTGTAGTGAACTCTGCAATACAAAGCTATGCAAAGTGAGCAAATGCTATTCAGAAAAAGCAGGTTGTGCTAGTGTGGCTCTTCAGTCCTAGGATTATGAAAGTATATTTTTAAGATGTCTCATCATTAAACCCGTTTATCAAAACAATAAAACAACCACAAAGATATATGGATAAAACAAGATATCCGTATATTTTGCACAAAGTCAAAGAAAAAAAAAGTTATGAGTTGGGAATGTAGAAAGCAATAAGGAAAAAGAAGGAAGGTCAATATAAACAGGAAAATGGCAATTTTTTTTTAAATTCCTTCAATATATGTGCCTACTGGTTAAAATAAAACTTTAGTTGTATTATTTCTAACAATTAAAATACTTTTAATTAGTTGTATTATTTTGAAGGACATTTAAAATAATTTGCTATTAATCCCATTTAAAAATTAAGAAAATTGATTTAACATTCTTTTGTGTGTTACAAATCTGCAGGTGATTTTAATACTCCACATTTTTAGGTTTGAGCCAGCAGCCAGCAGTTGAAATTGACATGTGAGAGTTCTTCTAAGTCCCAGATGCTACCTGCCAACTGCCTTTTTGTTCTTGTTTCCTTGGAAACGGAGGTTGGTTTCATGAAAACAAGGTAAGTACAACTTTTACAGGAGTGAAATGGAACACTCCTTTGTCAGCTTGCTGGCTGAGACCTGTAAGTGCAGCTTTCCAGAAAACACTGAAGTTGGAAGACAGTTGAGGCACAAAGGAGTATATGGCAAAATATTAGTACATAAATTCTTCTACTTAAATTTTATGTGGGAAAATAACTCAATAAAATATTTAAAATTATTAAAGTTAGAATCAAGAGTTTATCAATTCAAAAACATTTGGGCCTAGAGTAAAAAATATCATGTACAGCCTAACAACGAGATGCTTTGAAATCTTCAGTAATGCTAAATAGACATTGAGCAATATTCTGGGTTGACAGTTCTGACATGGCATACTTCCAACTGGCAAAAGTGACTCTCCTGCAGTGATTTTGGAGGGAAGTAAGGATGAGAGGAAGTGAAATGAGACACTTCTCTTCCAGCAGTGTTTTGAAAAAGTTCTTCAGGTGATTCTCATTTGCCTAATCTCCACTGCCTTTAAAATTACTGATCTGATCATACCATCTAAGTTGGGGGAAAGGACACCAAGTCACAGAAAGATATTCACACAAAACCTGAAAACTAGCTAATGGCGAGTCAGACATAGGGAACCTAGCCCTGTCTCTTCTTCAAACATATTTCCATTTGATACAGCATTACAGATTGGTGTCATGTAATGGCTTCGGAATTCTCTTGATCATTTTATATTTTTTAGGCATCATCAGCTGAATATAAAGAAGTTTCATCATGGTATGTAAGGACCCTTCATTCAATATAAAGATTTAAACAGTTACCCACCGAATGTCAACAGCTACTCTTTTTTAACATCATAATTAATTTACTTGTGCTATACATCATAAAATGGAAATAGAGCAAAATTTGGAAGATAAAATTCCATTTTTAAAACAAACTTAATTAAAAATGATATTTTTGTTTTAATTTAGTTTCAACAGTTTTTATTTAGGAAAAAAATGTACCTCTAAGAGTTGAACCATATTGTGTGGAGAGTCTTTGTATCACTGAGTAGATTGCAGGCCAAAACAAAGGCTGTAAAAGCCCATGGCTACATCTGTTACCTGTTTAGGTGTCTTAAAAACATATTTACATTTTTTAAATTGGAATTCCTTTGCCTCTATCACAGTCATGACTTGGTAAATTATTGGTGTTGTCTGATATTTAAAGAAAAACTGTCTCTTTAAAATCATGACAAAACCCAGAACTTCAAAAGCTAATTTCTATTTCAGTGAATCAAAGAACAGTGATTAAACACAAGGTTCCTTCAATGATGTTCTATCACAGCCTTCATGTTTCCCATCACACTACATATGGTCCAATTGTTTATAGATTACAAAAAAAAATCCCTGCTCAGATGTTAAAGCAAGATGTTTTCTTCACTTTCAAATGGCAGGCTGACTGCCAATTTTTACAATTAGTTATTCTGTGCAAAAAAAAAAAAAAAAAGTTTAATTATCACAATTTCTTATGTTTGGACATTACTCTGTGATGGGCTATCAACCTGAGGACTGACAGAAATGAGCTCTGGTCCACGACATGGGGGAAAGCTCTTGGGAAGACAGTTTTTTGTAAGGGAGAGTGAACTGCAAAATAAGGAGGGCAAAACATCTTCGCCAGAAATAGGTATCTCAACATCAAGGCAAACCAGCCACCTGCCAGTGACAATGTTTCCCTATGGCACCGTCTGGCAGCCAGGATCTCACAATGTTAAACAATAGTGCTGCACACACCATGAATGCACCTATCACTGGGTTGCTGATTCTTTAAAAAGACTTGCTGATGGAAATACAGTGATTATGGCTGGGCAATAAACTGGTGGTAGAAAGACTCGCATTCAGATGCTAAATCCCTGGTTATTGCATGAACTCAAAGTTGGTGCTCTCATTCCTTAGAGGAATTGTTTGTACCACATTAAATTTTAATAGCATTGTTTTTTGGAAGTTGAAGAAAAATGATTAATGAATTTATGTACTTAAACTTCTATGTATGAACCCCTAGAGCTCCCCAAATTTCTAACTCTGCATATAATAGTTGATTTAAAAATTAGTATTAGATAAATGATACATCCAGAATAATAACGAGTGGCCCCAGGATTAAAGATTATAGCAGGTGGATTTAGAAAGGAATTAGAAGTAAATTATTTTACCTCATTTTGGTTGCTTTTAATAGAATCTGTATTATAACTGGTCTTAAAAAATACTTGAGACATAATAATAAATCTGTGTTTCAGGAAAAGTTATGCTAATGTGGTCTCTGGTGGAGCTTCCTTTATCTTTTATGCTGTCTCTGTTTATAGATGGACAGGAGGAAGTAGATGGATGCCAACTTTCTGAGTTTTGTCTAAACCTGAATAACATTGCATGTTATTCAAAGATTTCGCCAGTGGATGAAGGCTTTTGTTAAGACCTATAATTCAAGACCTTTGGCTCCATCTAGGGGCATGTATCTCATTAAAATTATGTAAATATTATTAATAGTTGAAAATATATGTGTGTGGCTGTGCTGGGGGGGAGTAGGCATTCAAAACAGCAATGGGCAGAATAATGGAAATTTCATTTTCTCACCTAACCTCTAGTCCCATTCCTGAGACTAACATTGTTAGTCTCACCACAATTATAAATGATAGGCCTATTTTTCTATATCTGGATTTATTGTTAGTCCAAATTAATTTGCTCCCCTCTAGAAAAAAAAAAAAATCAGGGATTTACCGTTAACCTGTAACTTTCCCTCTTCCTCAGCATTGTTAGTTGTAATATATTTTTTCTTTCTGCTAGTGACTTCCATTTTAAATCATTTCAATGAATTTTAATTACTTAAGATATGCAGCACTATCCTTTAATACAAATCTAAAATATTACAGATAAGACTGTTATCTTCTTTGGTACTGTATAAATAATTAAATACTCACAAGGCTGTTATAGAACAATCACAAGAAATATCTCTCTGGTCAAAAGTCTCTCTATTACATCATGTATGCCCACATAATATGTTATGAGATGTATACAACTTACTTTTGAAGTTGAGACAAGTCACAGCTAGCATTTGCTTTAACATGGTACTCAACATTCTCTTCAGGTTAAGTATATACAAAACGGAAACTGACTCAAATTAAACTGACCCAATAGAAACAAAAATTTTGCATCATTTTTATATTATGGTCCATTCATTCATGTGTTTATTCATTAAATTATTTATTAATTTAAAGCCAGTTATTATGGATACTCACAAGATTAAGAACCATATCTTAATCTAAAGACCTCACTGTGTAGCAGAAAAATCAGTTGTCATTTCCCAAACATCAATTCTTAAGCCAATACTAGGTCATTCAACAAAGAATTGAATCTCTTTTCCAGCTGCTACTCCATTGGCAACAGGGCTTTCTACTTTTGGGGGTCTTTGCGCTTTTCTACTATTTTCTTTACATCTCTAAGGCCTCTGCCACCACTTTTCCTATATCTGGCTTATTATTTGTTTCTACTTTAGCTAATCTTTATTCCAAGAAATGTATTTTTTCAAAGAATCTAGAAAGAAATAGAATTCATTAATGAGACTTTTTTTTACCTTAAAATAATTGCTAAAACCTATTTTCTCACACTTTTAAAAGTTACTATTTTAAGGAGAATTTGGTATTCTAGCAAATGCAATAATTACTTAAAATTAATAACTTTGACCTGATTTGGGTTTATTTAATGTGAGCTTCATTAGGAATCTCTTTTATTCTAAAATATTAAACAACCCACACAAAATTTTTTGACATGATGAATATAATACTGAATGTAGTCAGTCTGGACTGTGAAGCCATGAATAGCAAATTCAAGCCAAAATTTTAAATATTTTATCTCTGAAAACAGTAGACAGAAAGTAGATCTTTTTGATCCTTTGCTGAATGGATGAGAGATGCGCCAGGACTCAGGAAACCTAATATGGTTAAAATACCAATTCAACATTAAGTGACTTTGGATTCTCTTGGCCCTAATACCGCATTTTAGGGTGAGATATACCATCAAATGGCATCCAATTGTACATATTTTATGTGTACTTTTATATGCTGGTGATGCAAGGAGTGCAATGATTCAAAAATATAATGAGAATCATCTCTGCCCTCCAAATACTTTCATTTCAGAGCTATGGCCAACATTTCCACCCGTGATAGTACTTGAGAAAATAAACCAGTATGAACCATAATAATGTGCATATTTTATGTGTTCATTTGCTCATTTATCCCCCAAATATATACAAATTGTTTGCTATGTAACAAGTATCTACGACATTCTGGACACATAAGTTAAAATATGGTAAGTGTCAGACTTGCTCACAAGAGAGTGAAAAACCTCCTATATGTAGTGGGAGAAGTCATCATAAAGGAGGCCATTATATAAAAATAAATTTGGAGTTGAAGTACATGTCAGCAAGTTTGAAACAGTAAATAACACAGAGGAATTATGGAATTTGAACAGAGACAAACCTAAGGGATAGAGAAAAGACCTAATTTTCTAAGCACTGGTATTAAATATTCTATCTATTATTTTTTAAATTTTTTTAAGAAACAGTACCGTTGTTTCTTAAACGGTCGCACAATAACTTATTATCTAAAATATATTCAATAAAATTATGCTGATAAAGATACCAATTTTAAGCAAAAACTCTTTAAATGTGTTTATTTTTAGGTTATTAAATAGCAATAAGAAAGCTATTTTAATAAACTCAATAATCTATAATCTAGATTTGCTTCATATCACTCTTAATAGCCAATATAGTTATTTTAAATGATTAACTTTTAATGAGAAAAGAAAAGTCTTCCAGGTGAATTCTGGTCAAGATGGTGGAATAAACACTGTACCCACCTACAATGACCATCAGAATTACAACTAAATTATAGAACAGTCATCATTGAGAACAACCTGAAGTCTAGTTGACTGGACTTCCTATAACTAAGGATATGGAAGCCATGTGGAGACTGGTAGGAGTAGTGGAGATGCCGAAGTGTTGGTCCTACATGCTCCTGTGGTGGTTAAGAATTGGAAGGAGTGTCTAGGATGCTAATGTCCACCCCTGAGGAGTGAGGGATCTTGGCCCTACACTGGCTTCCCAGCATAGAGCTTCAGTGCAGGGAAGAGAAGTTCCCATAACACCTGCTGTGAAAACCAGCAGGGACTGTGGCTGAATGAGACAGAGGGCTTCTGGTTTCAAAGAGACCATGCACAACACAGACTCACTCACAAACTCACTCTGAGCTCCAGTGCTGGAGCAGCAGCTTGAAAAAGCTTCAGGGACATAGATGAAGGAGTTGAATTGTCTAGTTTCTCAAGATGAGGGCTGTAGCAGCAGCTCTCTCCAGGACAGAAATGCTGGCAGGTAACGTTGTTTCTTCGAAGTGCCCTCATACCACTGTCCTCACCCTGGTGATTCCCTGAGACCCCCATGCCACCAACTCACGCAATGCCCCAAATCTGTTTCAGCAGCTGTTCCTTATAAGCAGCCAGCCATCGCCCATGCTCTGAATTCCTAAAATCTCTCAGAGATCTACAATGCTGAAACAATTTGTGGCTGGCAACAGCATGCCCTGTATCTCTTAAGTGGCCCTGAGTATGGCACTAGTAGCAGACGACCTTCGTTCACAGCATAGCCTCTCCCAGCCACCATCAAACCCAGAACAAGTGGCTACCAACTGCATATCACTGTATATATCCTACCAGGTGGCCCTGAGCTGGGCACAGGGAGCAGCCTACCTTGGCCTGCACCATAGCCCTTCCCAAGAGGCCCCAAAACCAACACACAGTGTCCAGCTTCAAATCTTGAGAGCACCGCATAATTAGCTCTTCAAATGACATAACCAAAGGGTGGACTTTGCAGACAGCAGAGCCCAACTAAGCAAATTCTCTGTGGGGTCAGGCGCCACACAATAGCTCATGCACTGTAGTCATGACCATTCTTCATAGCCAGTCACCCTTAGGATCAATCCCAACCACTGATGTGCCAACAGCAATCAAGGCTCAACTACAACAGGAGGGGACAAATAACCCACACAAGAGATGTTCCAGTAGCACCCAGCTCAGATGACCAGGGAGACTATACCACTGGGGCTCACAGGAAAACTACTACAAAAGGCCACTCTGCCAAGACTGGGAGACATATATCTACCCAATACAAAGAAACAAACAAGGAGTCAGCCAAAATGAAGAGACAGAAATCATGTCCCAAATGAAAGAACAGGATAAAACTCCATAAAAAGAACTAAATGAAATGAAGAACTAAAATGAATGCAAGCAATCTACCAGATACAGAGTTCAAAATATTGGTTATAAAGATAACTCAATAAACTTAGGTGAAGAATAGTTAAACTCAATGAGAACTTACACAAAGAGATAGAAACCATAAAAAAAGTACCAGTCAGAAATGAAGGATATAATAACTGAAATGAAGAATATGTTAGATGGAATCAATGACACATTAGATGAAGCAGAGAGCTGAATCAGTGATTTGGAAGACAAGACAGCAGAAACCCAATTGGAACAACAAAAAGAAGAAAAATTAAATTATGATATTGAAGGGGTGTCTAGGAGAACATCAAGTATAACAATGTTTGCATAATAGGGGCACCAGAAGAAGAAGGAGAGCAACGAATTGAAAACCTATTTGAAGAAATAATGACAGAAAACTTCCCTAACCTGATGAAATAAGTAGATGTACAAGTCCAGGAAGTGCAGAGAGTCCCAAACAAGATAAACCCAAAAAAGCCAACACCAAGACACATCATAATTAAAATAGCAAAGGTTGAAGTAAAAATAAAATAAAATAAAGGTTAAAAGAAAGAGAAAATCTTAAAAGCGACAAGAGGAAAGCAGTTAGTTACTTACAAGAGGGCTCCCATAGGACTGTCAGATGATTTCTCAACAAAACCTTGTAGGCCTGAAGGGACTGGCAAGAAATATTTAAAGTGATGAAAGCAAAGACCTACAACCAAGATTATACTACCCAGCAAGGCTATCATTTAAAATCAAAGGACAGGTAAAGAGCTTCCCAGATAAGAAAAAGCTAAAGGAGTTCATCACCACCATTCTAAGAAGTGGTAAAGGAACTTATGAAGAAGAAGAAGAAGAAGGAGAAGTGGGAGGAGGGAGAAGAGGGGAAAGGGGAGGGGAAAGAAGAGAAAGAAAGAATTAAATGGTAATAACTGCATACCAATTAATAATTACTTTCCTAGTAGATGAATTAAATACTCCAATCAAAAGACATAGGTTGGCTGAATGGATAAGAAAACAAGGTCCATACATATGATGCCTACAATAGACCCACTTCAGATCAAAAGACACACAAAGAAATTATGGAAAAAGACTCACCCAAATGAAAATGCAAATAAAAGATGGGTAGCAATACTTATACTAGACAAAATAGAATTTAAAACAAGGGCTGTGAGAAGAGGTAAAGAAGGGCATTTAATAATGTAAAGGGGTCAATTCAACAACAGGATATAACTCATAAACATATACATACCCAATATAGGAGAACCTAAACATATAAAGCAAATATTGACTGACAAAGGGAGAGATCAACAGTAATGTAGTCATAGTAAGGGACTTTAACACCCTGTTGACATCAATGGATAGATCATCCAGAGAGAAAATCAACGAGCAAAGAGTTGCATTAAATGACAAATTAGACTAGGTTAATTTAACTGATATTTTTAAACATTTCACCTCAAAGCAGCAGAATATAAATTCTTTTCAAATCCACATGGAGCATTTTCCTGTGTAAAGTACATGTTAGGCCACAAAACAAGTCTCAATACATCTAGGAACATTCAAATTATATCAAACATCTTTTTTTTTCAAAATGGTATGAAACTAGGAATTATAAAAAGAAAACTGAAAAACACACAACAAACACATGGGCTAAGTAACATGCTACCAAGCAATGAATGGTTTAACAAAATCAAGGAAGAAATCAAAAGATACCTGGAAACAAATACAAATGAAAATACAACTCAAAACCAATGAACACAGCCAAAGAAGTATTAAGATAGAAAAGTTCATAGCAATACAGGCTTAACTCAAGAAACAATGAAAATCTCAAATAAACAATTTAACCTTACACCTGAAGGAACAAGAAGAATAACAAAACCCAGAGTAGAAGGAAGGAAATAATAAAGATCAGATGGGAAATAAATGAAATAATCTAAAAATATATAGAATAGATCAATGAAACCAAGAGGTTGTTCTTTGGAAAGATAAACAAAATTGATAAACCTTTAGCCAGCCATGAAAAGAGAGTGCCCAATAAAATAAAAAATGAAAGAGAAGTGATAACAGACACCACAGAAATATAAAGGATTTTAAGAAAATACTATGAACAATTATATGCCAACAAATTGGACAACCTGGAATAGTTATATTCCAAGAAACATACAATTGTCCAAAACTGAATAAAGAGGAAATGAAAACTCTGAACAGAATAATAACTACTAACGAAATTGAATCAGTAATCAAAAAACTCCCAAACAAAAAGTCCTGCACCAAATGGCTTCACAGGTGAATTTTATCAAACACTCAAATAAGAATGAACACCTATATTTCTCAAACTATTCAAAAAACTTCAAGAGAAGTGAAGCCTCACAAACTCATTTTATGGGGCCACCATTACCCCTCTGATAAACTGAACTCAGCAATATATCTCAAAATCATATGCCATGACTAAGTGGATTTATTCCTGGGATGCAAAGTTCAAAATCCACAAATTAATTAATGCGATACTCTATATAAATAAAATGAACAGTAAAATCATATGATCATATCAATAGATGCATAAAAAGAATTGACAATATCAGACATCCATTTATGATGAAATTCTCAGCATAATAAATACCATATATAGCAAACTCACAGCTAACATCGTAGTCAATGGTGAAAAGCTAAAAATGTTTTCCTTACATTGGAAAAAGACAAAGATGTCCACTTTCACCACTTTTATTCCATATAGTATTGGAAGTCTTAGCTACAGCAATCGGACAGAAAAAGAAATAAATGCATTTAAATTAGAAAGGAAGAGGTAAAATTGTCATTATTTGCAGATGACATCCTGCTATATATAGAGAACCCTAAAGATTCCACCAAAAAAACTGTTAGAACTAATAAATGAATTCAGTAAAGTATTAGGATACAAAATTAATGTTCAGAAATTGGTTGCATTTTTATGTAATAATGAACTATCAGAAAGAGAAGTTAGTTAAGAAAACAGTCCATTTACAATAGCATCAAAAAGAATAAAATACCAATGATTAAATTTAACCAAGGAGGTAAAAGATCTGTGATTGGAAAACTGTAGCATACTGAAGAAGGAAATTGAAGAAGATAGAAATAAGTGCAAGGCTATATAACATGCTCATGGATAGGAAGAATTAACATCATTAAAATGCCATACTATCCAAAGTAATCTACAGATTTAGTGAAATACCTATCTAAATACCAATGGTATTTTTCCACAGAATTTAAACAAATAATCCTAAAATTTATGTGACACCACAAAAAGCCCCTGAATAGCCAAAGTATTCTTGAGAAAGAAGTACAAGTGTGGAAGTATCATGCTACCTGATATCAAAATATAATACAGAGATATAATAATCAAAACAGCATGGTACTGTCATAAAATCAGACACATAGTTCAATGGAATGGAATGGAATAGAGAGCCCAGAAATAAACCTATGCCTATATGGCCAGTTAACCTGTGGCAAAGGAGGCAAGATTATGCAATGGGCTAAAAACTTTCTCTTCAATAAATGGTGTTTGAAAACTGGACAGGTACATGCAAAAGAATGAAACTGGACCACCTTCTTACAGCATATACAAGAATAAACTCAAAATGGATTAAAGACTTAAATGTATGACACCAAATTATAAAACTTCCAGAAGAAAATGTAGGCAGCATACTCTTTGGCATTGCTCTCAGTAATATATTTTGGTTATGTCTCTTCAAGCAAGGAAAACAAAAGGAAAAATTAACAAAGTGGACCACATCAAACTAAAAATTTTTCCACACAGAAGGAAAACACAAATCTGAATGGGAGAAGATATTTCCCAATGGTATATCCGAAAATGGGTTAATATCCAAAAAATATATAAGAAATGCACACAACATCAAAAAAATCCAATTTAAAAAATGGTTCAGAGGACTGAATAGATATTTCTCCAATGGGAACATAGAAATGGACAATAAACATGGAAAGATAATCAATATCACTTTGCATCAGAGAAATGCAAATGAAAACTGCAATGAGATATCACCTTACACCTATTGTAAATTATTACACATATTGTAATAACTATATATGGTGTCAGATGAGTACTAGACTTATTGGGGTGATTACAGTTATATAAATGTCTAATCACTGTGTTGTACATGTGAAATTAATATGTCAACTGTAATTAAAAAATAAAAAAAATTAAAAAGAAAATTCTTCTACATTACTCACTTAAGTACCATTTCTGGTACTCATCATTCCAATCTATAGATTTTAATTTCATTCTTCCTACAGATTTTTGTAGTGCTAGTGTGCTGGTAATAAATTCTTTTAGCTTTTATGTCTTTAAAAGTTTATATTTGCCCTCTTTATGAAAAATAATGTTTTTCTGTGTTTAGAATTCTAGTTGACAGATCTTACCTTTTAGCACTTTAAGGCTGTCATACCTTTTTCTACCACCCTGCACTACTTCTGATGAGAAGTTTCTACTTTGTTTCTTCATATAACACATCATTTTCCTTTGACTACTTTTAGGATTTTCTCTTAATTTCTGACTTTCAATAATTTGTTATGATATGCTTAATATGACTTTAGGTATGTTTCTTCTAACTAAGCTTTGTTGAGATTTTTGGATATTTGGCTTTATAGTTTACACCAAATATGGAAAAAGATTTCTTCAAATATATAGCCTGTCTCCCAATTCTTTTCAGAGAATCCAGTTAATTGTTAGGCTATTTGCTATTTTATCATAGCTTACTTATGCTTTGTTTTGTCATTTTTATTTCTCTGTGGGCTTTATTTTGAATAGTCATTATTTCTAGATCAAGTTCACTAATCTTTTAGATTTCAATGTCTAAATTGCTGTTAACTTTATCCAGAGTATTTTTCCTTCACATGTTGTACTTTTTTATCTCTAGATATTATATCTGAGTGTTTTATATCTCTCAATTATTTTATCATGTCATATTTCCCTCTGTTTTCTTGACCAGATAGAGTATATTTGTAACCTTTTGCCATGAACTTAGTATTTATTTCCACAAATTCATATGTTGAAATAACCCCCAAAGTAATAATAAAAGTGTTGGAGCCCTTGAGAGGTAATTAAAATTTAGGAGGAGCCCCCATGAATGTGATCAATGCCCTTATAAAAATAGACATAGAGCTTTTGCTCTCTGCACTTTCTTCCCAAGTGAGAATACAAAGAGAAGATGGCCATCCACAAACCAGGAAGAGTGTTCTCACCAGACATGGATCTGCCAGCACCTTGATCTTGGACTTCCCAGCCTCCGGAACTGTGAGAAATAAATGTTTGTGGTTTAAACCACTCAGTTTATGGTATTCTGTTGTAGTAGCCCAAATAGCTAATAAGACAGCCGTTTCAATGTCCTCATTTTTAATTGTCATTTTTTTATCTCCGAGTTTGTTTTTACAGATTGATTTTCCTTTTCAATATAAAACATATCTCCTGTTTATCTGCATGAATTGTAATTTTTTATTTGATATTGGACATGTAATTTTACATTGGTGGCTGGATTTTGTTGTAAAATTTAAACAACTCATAATCTGTTCGGCATGCAACTAAGCTACTCGGAATCAGTTTTTTTTTTGTGTCTTGCTTTTAAATTTTGCCAGGATGGGACCAGAACATGCTTCAATCTACAGTTAATGTGGCCCTACTACTGAAGCAATAGTCTTGAGGACTCTACTTGATGCCCTGTACATTAGGAGTTCTGCCATTCTGACTGACTGGAACACAAACTATTCCCAGCCCCATGTGATTTTGGTTTAATCTCCAAATCTTTCTGGCTTTACTCCCATCCATAGTATTTACTCCACATGCAAGTGTATATCAGTACTTTGCCAAACCCCAAAACTCTCTGTAACTTCAGAGCTAGCTCTCTCTCATTGTCCTTCCTCCTTCCTTCTCTCTCTCTCTTAGTTTGTTCTGCAAATTCTAGCTCACTTGGATTTCCTGAATACTGAACTATGCCTCCTCAAGTCAAGAGACTGCCAGTTCCTTATGTTTCCTTTGTCTTATAAACGGGTTTCAAAATCTCTCTAGACAGTGAGCTGAGTATGCCTATGGCTCCCCTAATTTACTCTCAGTTCTTGGGATTACTCCACTCAACAGCCTATGTCTGAAGCCTGAAAACCTTTTTTTTTTTCATAAATTTGTTCATATATCTAGTTATTAAGTTGAAAAATAAACCTGTCCCTATTATTCCATCAACTAATAGCAGAAGCCCCTGATTTATTTAGCCATTGTATTTAAAAAAGAAATTAAATTTTTCACAAAGAACTGTAGTTATAAAACTTTAATTTTAATGACTCAGAAAATTATAGGATTTTCTTAAAATGATCAATAACTTTAAGATTTCTTATATAATTTATTTAAAGTTAAATGACAAAAATATCTAACAATTGCTCACATTTTTTCCTAAATGCAAAACCATGTAATAATTAACAAAATGTAATGATACCTTGTTTATATACCTGATATTCTCAAAAACAACATATCAGTTTCATTTACCTATGTACAAATTTTTGTGATTCTGTGATGTGAAACTATGCCAAGCCTATCTATCAGCATTTAATTGCCCTGGCTTATATGTACTAACAGAATATTTATTTTAAATTTAAATGAGTAATGTGCATACATCTGAATTAAGGTATAAAAGTAGAAAGAAAAAGAGGAAGAAGAGAAAGGAAATAAAGAATTTGGAAAAAAGGAAGAACATTGACCACAATTTTTTTTTAAAGTTCAGGGTGTAAAATTCTCAAGAATATATTTAGGAAAACTTTAAGTACATCTATAGAGGTAGCCAAGGAGGCTTTAAACAGAATTCTGAATTATATTTACAACACAATTAACTTGTTGGAGATATTCTAATTATTTCTTTGAATATTTTTGTTAAAGTTTTAATAATTAAAATGTTGAAAAAATGTACACAGAAAAAAAGTTGACTCAAAATGAATTTGAAAATGGTTGGTATCATACAGAAGGATCACAGAGAGAAGCAGTGGAAAATTACTAGGACAGAAAAGAAAGAGCCATCACCTGGTCTTGGAAAACCAGGATGTGGGGTTTGGACATCATTCTCTAAATCTAAATGATTCCCCCCCAAAATATAAATGCATCCCATTGCAAATGATGAACCAGTGAGGAAGCACATATAAGTACAGGTTTTTAAAATTTAGTTTTCCAACCATAAAAATCATGGTAAATAAAACTTACAATATAGTGTATACATCTAGTAGCTACATGTATATAATTTAGAGATAAACTTACATATGTATGATGTATGTCCAATTTTTTTTGTCTACCTGAAATAGCATGATTGAAAACTCCAGATATTGTTCTAAGCAAATGGAGCAGAGGCAATTAAAACTTCTTGAACAAAGGAGTAACAGGATCAAACCAGTAATTTATGAAGAATATCCAGGTCTATGTGTAGAGTTGTCCCAAGTATCACTACCCCAGAGAAACTAAATTATTCCATATCTGGAAGTCCCATTTTTCACTACGTCCAGATTTCTACAGCCTCTCTTGTCTCTATTACTACAAATGGATAACTGTGTAGTAAGTGGCCATTTCGGGTCATTAAAAGGTGGATAATTTGGAATATTATTTAATTAGACCAAAATATCAAGACTAGATATTTTTCACCCTTTATGCAGTCATTGGAATTTAGGCTATGAGAAGTCCAGATTTTAGTCAGGCATTTGCCTGTAAACTACCAAACTGTATCGTGTGCTTCATTCTGTGTAAGGGAGGGAGTTAGTAGTATTCTTCAGCTCTTGAGAAGGCTGCCTAAATGTGTGGTATTAAAGGAATTTACCCAGCTTTCTCCCTGGAGAGTTTCAGCCTGTTTCAAGTCACTATAAGCTATTCTCAGTATAGAAAGAAGGGTAGTATGTGTGCATGTATGTATGTATGTATATGAATTAAAGTCACTTTGGCAAAGAAGAGTGAGAAGAACCTGATATTTAATCTTAACAATTAGCAAGCTTGAGAAAGCCTTTAAATATCAAGAAATGAACATGCTAAACATATAGTAAATGCATTTTAATGCTGCTAAAAGGGATGAATGCAAATACGAAGACCATAAATCAAGTTTATTCTTTATCTTTCAGAAGTTGGTTCTAATTAAGACATTTCATTTTAAGAATGTATTATGAAATTAAAAACTACAGAATGTACTTAGATTGAAAACATATTTATTACTTGAAAAGAAAAAATTATTAAAAATAAGAATTTGAAAATTTTCATTTAAAACAAATGCCATTAAAAAGAGTATATTTTTAAAATATAGTTGTAAATCTACAGACCTGTGCTGCTCAATATAGTCACCTTTAGCCATAGGTGGCTATTTAAAATTATATTAAAATAATAAAATTATATAAAATTAGAAATTCAATTCTTCCATAACACAGCCACATTTCCAGGGTAGCCAGGTGTTACTGTTTTATATATCTCTGTCCATTAGTATAGACTTTTATATCTAAAATAAATCTGTAAATAATTTGAGAAATAATAATATACACTGAAGACATTGTCTATATTTACATTTATGTGTGGTGTGCATAAACATAATTATTTAATATTCAGAAAAGACTATTAAATTTCTTTTATTTTAGGGATGCTAAAATGAAACCATTTTGATAGGAGTATTATATATCAAAATGGAGCTGTAGATAGTAACAAGCTATTGTCATTCATGTGATTAATTCACAATGCACACCACTTACAATAATAAAATTGCTACAATGGTCTGTTATCATTCCTTCAATTAAACATGGAAATAAAACATTTCACAAGTATAAAAATTAATATTCATTTGGCAATCTATCAAATTAGCTCATAATCATTGTAAATTTCTCAATTAGAATTTACTCGGAATAATGTTAACAGAATTTTTGAAACAAAAGTATAAAGTGGATCTTTGAAAACACATCTGTACTGTTTGATAAGTAATCATTATAATTAGTGCTTTTAGTGAAGATTTCATGAGAGTTCAGTTACTTCTAATTAAAAAGTCCATCTAAAATATGTAGATTCATAGTAAGAAAAGTTTAAATATATGAAATCTAATGTAGGACCAAAAAGATAACAGGATTTGATTTAAGAGTGAGATATCAAGCAATTTAGACCTAGTGTACTTTAGATATAATTTCACAGCCCTAGTGAATCTAAGTATACTTTAATCCAATCACCAATGTAAAAGATAAAGTGATTAATGTCGAAACTGTCACACCCAAAACATAGCCCAGTTTTCCAGAGTACCAAGGCAAGAGCAAGTCCCTTTTTTTTTTTTTACTTTAGTCAAAGAAGGTGAAAAGAGATGGTATGAACTTACCAAAAACAAATAGAAACCAGTACCTTGTCTTATTATTAAACATTTCAATAACGACAGTTAACTTCCAAGGTTGTACATAATTTATATGTGACATCCATTAGGAGAGGAATAAATGTCCACTAAACTGCATATAAATCATAATGAAATAACTCTTTAGACATTAACAATTAGATTGGTAGTCACAATGAAAACAATAAATCCAAACTCTTGACTTAAGCATATGAGACCCTGAATGATCTGCATCCAACCTAAATTCTACTGCTTTCATAGTGACACTTAGTTTTGCTTTAGTCAGTAAAATTTCAATTCAACAGACATTTATGATAATCGCCTATTATGTGTCTAGAATTCTTTCAGACATTAAGGATGGTGCCAGAAAGAGTCATTGTTATTGTCTTCAAGAATCTAAACAAGATGGAGAAGCAAATCTTTCTCCTATCTTCAAGGATATTAATTTTGTAACACGAGAAAATAAGCAAATGAAAAGGCAAGAGCTATGACAAACATTCCTTCTATGGAAATACATAAGATGGGGTCACTTCAGGCATTAAAGAGATAATTCATGATTTGAATTTTAAATAATGAGTAAGCTTTAGCTGGGCAAAGAAGCCTAAGAGGTATTCTAGGCAGACAGGCCAGCTCACATCTCTCCTGAGGCTCAGAGTCATTTATCTAATTGTCTCCTCTGACTTTCTTAGATGTGTCATGATTTCTTCCAACTTAATGTACTATAACTAAATGGAAGATCCCTCACCTTGCTGAAATCAGAGTCTCTCCTTGCTGCTCTCTTGAACAAATGAGACATCTGGGGAAACCCTTGATTCCTTCTCTCACATACTGTACTTCCATTCAGCTACCAAATACTTCTAATTCAACCTCCCAAAGATCTTTCCAATTCATTCTTTTGGTCTTTGTCCATACTCTCACTAATCTTGTTTAGGTCCCTCTCATCTTTTACTTAAATGACTGTAATTGCCTCCTAGTAGGTTCCTCTTCCTTTAGTGTTACCACTCCCCCATCCACTTTATGAAGACAGCATGATATTTTTAAAAGCAAACACGAATGTCACACTTTTGCTTAAAACCTTCTCAAAGCTCTTCACCACTCTGAGACACATGAGCCCTGATCTGAGAGCAGTCAGGGACTTCTTTCAGTTTCTCCAACCTACCAAGTTCTTTTTCCCTTTGGCATCTCTCATTTTCGTAGCCCTCAACCTGAAATCCCACCATCACCTTTTTCTCTTTGATGGAAAACTATTCAATTCCTAAGATTAAGCTTAAATATCCCCTTAGCCAGGAAGTATCCCCAAACCCTACAAATCTAGGTAAGTCGTTTATCTTCTGTGCTCTTTTACTTGTCTCTTTTGTCTTAGCATCCATCCCATATTTCGAAATTAGTGAAATTTGTTCTGTACTAATTGTATATCTTCTGTGCCTGGCACATGGAATAGACTCAATAATTAAATAAAAATTGTAATTTCTGGGACATGTTTTCTTTATAGGTAAGAAAAGATTATAGTTAAGGATTCCATTTAAACTTCTCTGATTCTATGAAAGAGATTGTAGATATCATAATTTCAAAAAACTTAATTTTTTTATATATCAAATTGTTAGCTTCCTGTCAGT
The DNA here is from genome assembly GCA_003508835.1 of Eonycteris spelaea. Classification (NCBI taxonomy): domain Eukaryota; kingdom Metazoa; phylum Chordata; class Mammalia; order Chiroptera; family Pteropodidae; genus Eonycteris; species Eonycteris spelaea. Next base: position 6,327,116 of record PUFA01000058.1, on the reverse strand, counting down.
GTTCATTTCTTATTCATTTCTGTATCCCCAGGTCTGGCCACCCACAGATATGTCTTTATCAGATGAATAAACACTAAACATATAATGTAGGAAACACAGTATTTTCCAAAAATCTATTATTTAAAATTTTTCAAAATTACTTTTTAGAGAAAATTTTAATGCATCGTAAAACATTAATTTCAGGAATAACCTAATTTTAACAATTCTTAAATAAGTAATAATTTCTTAAAAGCATGTGATATGGAGCATGTCAAAATCTCATCAAACTCTTCTTTCCTCTAACATCTCAGTTAGAGAAAGTCTTCCAATCTCAGAAGATAACTTTTTCTGAATATAGCAAAGCCCATGTTTTATACTTTCCTTTCAGCAGAAAAGAAATGAGACTATTCAGCAGACAATAAGTGTTAGATAAAATTGTGACTACTCCCAATTGTCCTCTAATTTCAAATGCTATTCACTAAATGGGCCAAAATCTCCTTCTGCTGCAAAATTCAGGAAGGGAAGAGATGCATCATTATAATAATGGCTCACATCTCCACATATTCACAGTAACTTTGGTGCATGGAAGAAAAGAGAATCACTTGGGCAATAGGACACCACATGAAACTGGGGCTTGGTTAGATCAGGAGATAAGGAAAAAAATGATGTTAAGACAAATATCAGTTGGACTAGAAGAAGAAGGGTGTGAGAAGGAAAATTATTATTTCTTTTGTTGTGGACCATGTATCCTTCGTGTATGAAAACATCTGATGTACATAGATTTACATTATAAGTATCATCAATCATATTTATTCCTAGGATATAATTTTTTGTTCACTACTAAATTGAACTTGTATGCGATTGGCTATGCAAAGTACATAAGTTATAGTCTGCGAAAAGAAAATATAACATGCAGTATAATGTTATAGATTGAGAATATTCCAGAAACTAAGAGTCATATCTCTTCTAGACATCTCAAAATGTTCTTTCTCTGTATATGTAAGAGGAATCAAACTCATCCATTTTGATTCTGTAATCAACTGGCAGTAGCACTTGGGAGAATCACATAACTTTCTTAGATCTTATATGTAAAATGAGGCACTTCATTATTTCACATATAAATTTCTATGTGCACACACCTAATAAATTTGTCATGCTCATAGGACATGCTGTGTTCATGATAGGGTTATGAAATCAGTTTCATACATCCTGAAATATTTATAGTATCAACCTTTAACTACATGTATATAGATTTATTTTTTTCTCATAGCAACAGTACAGTACCTATGGCTTTAAAATAAAGAGACTCCTGAATTCTTTACATACTTAAAGTCAACAAGTTAAGATAAAACAAACTGTTAACTGTGTTCAGGGTTAAATTAAAATAAATATGAAAATGTAAAGAATTGTTCACTTCTCTTTCCTGGTCAAACATATGAATCTTTAGACCATTTGCTGAGAAGCTTGTGAATATTTTTTTCCCTTTTACATTCTTTCGTCTCTTTGATTCTGACTAAGACAATGCCATACATTTAACTATTTGTTAAATTTATCAGTAGGTGAATCACATGATAAATTACTTTCACCCTAACAGCATTTTCAAAGACATGATGTCTTAGAAAACAAAACAAAAACTTATAAAGGTTATTATCTTATTAATTGATCAAACTCTAGGGACACATCCAACTCTTCATTAACTCTTATCAGAGTGTTTATACTGTTGATTCTTGATGTTTTTCTGCATTAGGAATGGTTTAATGCACACTTTTAGTGGCTCAGTTATTCTAATATGTATTGAATTCCAAGATGCCAAATTGTTAAATAGGACAGTATTCACAGAATTTCTAGAGAATAGAGGCACTACTTTTATAAACCAAGTTGTACACTAATTCTAAGTACTCAAATGTATAAATATGTAAATATAGGAGAAAATAACTATTACTTAGGAAAAGAGATATATAACACATGTATATATATATGTATGCAACTTATTACTTTAAATAATCTTTGGATATTAATGGGAGCTATCAGTTTGAACTGACTCCCAACTTCACCCTCTAGAGCAGAGGTAAGGTATCCTTTCCTTCATGCAAGAAGAGTTTAGCTTGCGGTCTCCTGGAGTCTATGGGGCTCAGAGCCTAGAGCTGGCACCATGCTTTAAAAAAGTATATATGTGAGAAATGTGGTTACTCACCTATGGGGAAAGGAGAGACAGAGAACCAGTTAACTTCAAAAGCTTTCTACATTTCCATTTGAGCTAAAAACAAAGATGCATGAGAATTTATCATCAACCAGAAGCAAACAAATGGAACAGGGTGGACTGACTAGCATTAGACACTAACTATATTTCATCTGAAAGGGAAAAGAGAGTGCCTGACTGTTTTTCATGAATCACAGTGAAGACTGAGAGAAGTCCCAGAGCTAGCTAAAATCTTCTACAAGAACACTGTGTGGATAGGCAAGGTGACAACCACTCAAAAAAGTAAAAAAAGAAAAAGAGAAGGAATGTAAGTGTCTGGCTGAAGGAAAATGAATTGCTGTGTCATAGGGAGCAATGAACAAAGTTCCCAGTAGTCTCAAATACACTCTAAGAAGGCAACATCGATCACCCAGCCTAGAGTCAGCTGTAAATGCTGGTCAGAGCAACAGCTAACCAATGCTCCCTTCCTTGCTCATGTACTTGTTTCCCTACCACCTTGATTTTAATATCTCTTCTCCTAACAAAGAAGCGACTCTTGACTATAGTGGGGTTGAGGAGGGAGTGAGGTAAGAGATCTGGGATCTGGCCAAAGGACAAGACAAAGGGAAAAAGCTGACAGAACTTTCCATTCTTGCCACAGGCTATCAAACTCAAATGGTCCGACGCTGTGTAAGAAAACAGAGACTTAAAAATAAAGTTTTGGTTTTTTGAAGATCACTCTAGTCGTAACCTAGTCTAAACCTGTGCTAGCCAATACAGGAGCCACTAGCCGAGCTTGACTGTTTAAATTAAAATTAAACTAGATTAAAAATTCAGTTCATCAGTCACACCAGCCACATTTCAAGTGTTCAGTAACTACACGTGATGACTACTTCATTGGACAGTACAGATATAGAACATTTCTATTAGCATTGGCTCTAGATGTACTGAACTGAGAATTTTGCTTGTTATTAAAATTCATCAGAGGACATTTGTTATTATCTGAGTGTGAACAGATAGCATGATTTCACAGAGTAGGGTTACATGGCCGGAAGTGAAGAATAGTTGGTCTTCTGATTGCACTTGACAACTTAAAACCCTTCGGTGTACCAGTTTTACACACACACACACACACACACACACACACACACACACACACAGAGGCAAAATACTATCCTATTTAAAAGTATTAATAAAATATCAATTCTTACTTGGAATAATAAAGATCAACTCTAGTGCCCGTATATTATTTCCATATTTTTTTTCTGAGAAAAGTTCAGGTAGAATGAGAGAAGAATATTAAACAGGTATTCAAACCAAATAAAATGATGACATTCTTGAGATTCTTAATATTTGTTCTAAATTCAAAAAATGATCCTTAAAATAAAAATTTTACTTGTGTTATAAATATGAAAAGTATTTTCATAGAATTAAGATTTTGATAATTTACGAATCTTTTTAAACTCGTGAATTTGATTTCAGTCATGTGACAATAATCTAATCATTAACATAACTAATTCAGGTACTTGAAAATCTTGATTCTCATGAGTTCTAACAATTGTTAGTTTTCTTTTTTGCCATATGCATAACCTAGACAGGCAGCAATGATATTTAGTCTATTTACAAACATATTTATTCTCTTGTTATCCATTACTTTCCCAAGATTTAATGTGACATATTAAAACATAAAATTATATAAATACTTTGTCATAAACGTTAACGTACAAAAAATAAAATAAAATTCTTAGCATATTACTCCATGGGGAAATAAGTGTAATCTTTTGCTGAAAACATATGGCAAACTCACAAAAAGTGCTTTTCCAGGTGTTTTAAATGGGAATAATGTTGCTTGTAAATATCCAGGAAAATTATAGCGTGTTGGTGTTAGAGATGCTAGAGCACATAAAGCCTGATACCCTTATGACAGGTGTGAAAATCAAGGCCTGCTGTCACTTTTCTTGAGTGCAATCTTATACTGACCTTAAAAACATGGGATACAGAATCAGAAAAATTAAATTCAGACCCTGGCCCTGGCATGTATTCACTGGCAAATTTGGGCAAGTTGCCTAACATCTCCAGGCTTCATACACTTCCCATGTAAACTGAGAATAATATATATATAATAACCTCACAAATTTCTTATAAAATAGATGATGTTTTTAACACATACAAATTATTTTAGCATTTTTATTCTTATTTAGTGTTTAAAATTTTTCCATGATCACCTGCTTAAAGTTACATGTCAAAATGAATAAAGTTATAAGCCATTTATTTACCTTTCTGTGTGACCACGGCTCAGGGATGCCAGCACCACATGTTGTGGCAGCGTAGGGTCAACCCTTAGCTATTTTTCCCAAAGCAGGCCTTTAGTGCCAGAGCTGGTGGGATTAAGGTGGTGTTCATTCGCAGCTACTTCCAGATTCCTCTTTCACATTTGCATGCTTGTCCCCAGAGCAAATTCTATTCTTTTAGTTCCAAGCCCTCCTTCATTTTCTTTCCCCACAAAAAAGTGACAATTTTTTTAAGGGAAAACTACATCTTCTTATATGTGAGTTTTGTGTATAGACAATAGGCTATATCAGTCAAGAGACAAACTGGAACTGAATCAATATGAGCAGAACAGGAAGACAGAAGTATCTGAGACTGAACCAAGAACCACGCACCACATCGCACAACCTGTGTTGGGGAAACCAATTGGCTGTAGAAAAGAGAATACTGGAACTGTTCTAGAATTAGTCTTCAAAGTACGTAATAAATCCAGATATGCTTCAGTCAATCATCAGTAACACCACAGTGGGTACAAATCTGTCAAATAAATGATGATGTATCACCTAGTCAGGAACATAGAAGCTTGAAACAGTGTTTATGGCCAGAAATGCCAGCCAGACATGTAATGATAGCCAGTATGCATGCCCCACCATTCAGCATACACTGGACAATGTCAAGGATCTGGCTGGCCCAAGTATCAGACTTGAAGAGAGGGACCTTGGTCCTGAGGACCTGGAGTTTATATGCTGCATGACATGGAATTATCAAACCCTGCTCTGCTGTCGTCAGGAGCTAGGGTCCAAATTTATTAGCTAAGCTTGGGCCATGGGAAAACCTTGGCCTCTACCTCTGTTCTTAAACTTCAGCATTATATAGATGGTCTCCATGCTTGTGACTTTCAGTCTAAAAATGATCCTGCTCTTCAAGAATGAGTAAACACATCTCATAATCTCAGGCTACAAACTCAAGTGTAAAAGAAAGCTTATTTTTATTATACTTTTAAAAATTATCAAATTCAATATTACATCCAGTTGCCATCCAAATCATGGAAAATCTCAACTAATTACTGGTTTTCCCCAACCCCGATTGTGTTTAGTTTTTGAGCAGAGTGAAGAGGAGAGTGACTTGGTCCTCATGTTACCAACTAACTGTTTTGCCTCTGATGAGATCAACATATTTTCCATATTAGAAGAAAAGCACTAAATTCAGTCCACAGACCATCAGCAAATCTGACCACTATTTTAGCCTCCAAAATTTCTCTGATTTGTTTCCCCTTCCATTTTCCTTAAGAAAGTCAAAATAATCTTTTAAAAAGATAAAGTATGTTGTAATTTATCTTTTATTTAATACTTTCCACTTAATTTAGAATTACATCTAAATTCTTACCATGGTTGAAAAATGACCTGCAATATCTATCCATGTTTCCTCTAACTTTACCTTGTATCATTCTCTCCCTTGGTCACTAAACTCTACATAGCTTCCTTTCTGTCTTCTAAGATGCCAAAGCTCTTTCTATTTTAGGTCTTTGCATTTACTTTCATACTACCTTGAATACCTTCCCATTCTTATTTCCAATCAATGGCCACATTTTTCCATTATTTCCAATCAATGGCCACATTTTCCAGATTTCTAAAAGGTAGTTTGTTTGAGAGTCTGTCTGGCTATTCTATTTAATGTTTTATTGAGACCACCATCATCAACCATCATCAACCACTTTAGCATATCATCCAGTTTTGTCTTCTTGCAAAAGCTTATCATACTCAATAATCATGTTTATTCACTGTATCTCTTTGCCATCTACTAGAGTAGTTTATGAAATAGGCATGCTGTTGATGCTGTTCACTGCCCAGCATTTACTACAGTGCCTGATATGGATGGTGTGCCAGATGTATAAATATTTGACATTAAATTTGCATTACTAACCGTAATTTTTATTCCACATCATTTGTTTCATCAAAGTTAAATGTGACCTCCAAAAACACTTTGCATCAGTTTCTCTCACCTGGAATATTAATGTATAACTAATTGTACATCTTTGAAAATTTCTCCTTCTGATTTGTTCTTTATAGAAGCCAACGTGAAAATTGTACATATATTTGTACAATATTTGATTATGTTAGACTTCACTCCAACAATATGCTGTTTTCACAAGTATATGTTTTTTGCTTACTTTTTGTTCCTAACATCTCAGTGCCTGATACCTAGTAATTCTCAATAAACAATTGCTAAAGGATGAATAAATATCACTAGTGCTTTTTCCTGTTTTCTTTCCACCTAGAATATTTTGTCACAGAAAATCTTCACCTTTGAACATCTTATTCAGTTTCTGAAGGCTAACTCCAATGACACTTCCTTTACTATTCTTACCTATTCTTAGCTAAAACTGATCTCCTTCCCTCTTGAACATGAACAGTATGAACTTTTGTTTTTAAAATATTTTTTGTATAATTGTGGATTTTCATACAGTAAGAAATATTATATCTATAAATACCATTCTCCCTATTCCCAGGTCCCTCAGTGGTGACTTCTTGCCTATCACACAATATCACAACAAAGAAATAGGCATTGAAACAATCCATAATCTTATTTATCTCACCAGTTGTACATCCATTCATTTGTGTGTGTGTGTGTGTGTGTATTTAACTCTATGCAACTTTACCATATTTGTAGATTCCTGTGACCATCAGCATAGCCAAGACACACATTTCCATCATAAGGTCCCCCATGCTATATTTTATAGCCAAAGACAATTTTTCTCTCCTCACCTCCTTAGTACCTAGCAACTACTAACCATCTTTATGGTTTTGCCATTTCAAAAATGTTATACAAGTGGAATGATACAGTAGGTAACAGCTTTTATCGTTCAGTGTAATTCCCTTGAGATCTGCCCAAGTTGTGTGCAGCAATGGTAGTTTCCTTCTTATTGCCGAGTAGTATTTCATGGCACAGATATGCCACAGTTTGCTTACTCATTCACATATTGATGGATATTTGATTTGTTTCCAATTCGTGGCTCTTAAAGCTGCTATGAACGCTCATGTACAGGTTTTTGCATAAACATAGTTTCCATTTCTTTGAGATAAATGCCATAAACACATTTTAAAATTAAGAAACTAATAAAAGACTAAATGCTTTTGAAAATAAAAACATTAGGGTCTCCAGGGAACTGAGTAGTTGTGAGAAATAGTTATTATAATGTTTTCTCTTAGATTAAAAAAATATCTTATTCTGAAACTTTTTATTTTTTCTTATTTATGAAAAATATTTAATGTTATATTATAAAAATTACCAAAGGGCTAATTGCACCAATGATTATTAATCCAGTATTTGATAATAAAATATGCTCAACATTCAGACATCAATTAAATTATGTTGATGCCTGACTAGAATGCTTCTCTTCTTCCCTCTCCCTCATATAAAATCAATTCTATGGTTCTTCTTGCTGCAATCTGTAATTGTTTTTCTGGTATTCATCATTAACTAAATTTATTAAGTGGCATAAAATATAGAAGTTTTCTAATAACTACTACATAGTGAACATTTGAGTTGATCAACTTTGGTTCTATTTAGAGAGAAAATATGATCGTGGCTATGTGATGCACACATACAATTGAAAATTGAGAAATGCAGTTGATCTAATAATTATTTGCTGTGCATTGTGAAGATTCTTTGAAATATTTATTGAATAACTAAATTGTCTGTTCATTGTAAACAGAGACTTACAGTTGATCTTGACTTTTTTAAAGATGCTTGTCAGTCAAGGCTAGATCTTTTTGCAAGTGTGTGTGTGTGTTTTTCCTGAGGAATTTCTTGGACAATTTTCTAAATGAGACACAATCTTTGCTTTCTAAATCACTGAAAAGAATGAACCTACTCAATGTATGTATCGTTACTAACTACACTTCTATTTTTATTCTCACTTTCTATTCCTTATGAAAAAGTTATGTATTTTTTCTCCCAATGTCAGAAACTAATGAATGCCTTAGATTCCATACCTTCATAATTTTTTACTCTCCTTTATTCAGTTTCTCTTTTGCCTTCTAATATACAAAACAAAATCTTATCTACAAAATTATTTTGTTTTGCATTATTAGCCCTTCTCTTTTAGTTACCAAATTTCTCATGTGTGACCCAAAAGTCAAGGTTTACTTCCTTCCTACCTAATCTTTTTACTTAGCTCTCTTAAATGCATTTCCATCCTCACCACTCAGTCTAAAAAATAATCCAAATTTGACACCATAGTCTCCTAAGTCAAAAATTCTTCATCTTTATCATCATCAATCATCATCGTCATCGTTGTCATCATCATCATCTATCCTCAAGCTACCTGACACCACCCTCAACATTAGTTACCAATTTCATCTAAAAATTGGAATACCACTCCCCTCAATGGTATCTAGAAAAGTTTGTTTTACTTGTAAAACTTATAAAAGTCACATGATTTCTTCTCCATCTCCATGAAGATTTCTAAATTCCTTTCTCTGAAACATAAATGAGCTTGTCTAATTAAGATGACATTCAAGGGATGTGACCAAGGAGTAGGGGCCTTATAAAAACCAAGACCAAAAGGAACAGGAAGGTCACATTTATTAAAATGAGTCATAATTTAAGGAATTTCTAGAATACACACAGAATGAAAGAAAGCATCCATACATAGCACCAAAGTAGACGTTTTTGCTGGTATGAAGAAGTTAGACCTCATTGCCATTCATCCTATTGCCAAATAAATATCATTTATATTCTCATAAAATTCCTTACAGGAGTAATATAATTTAGTTAGAAAAAAAAATAAAAAGAATTTGAGATCAGATAAGCTAAGGTAGATGAGTTTATTATGCCTCATTCCTTCTAGAAGGAGAAATGTTAACGGTATACATAGCAGTCTTAAAAGCTTTCAGAATGCTTCATTCTGAACATTTAATGAGATTTATCTTGACCTAAACGCTATTTAAATACAGATTGGAAAGGAATGATTTGTTACTCTTCTGGGTCACAATACCATCCTTTACAATGATATCCTCAATGTAGTTTAAGAAACTAAATTCAAGTATTAGGGAAATACAATCCACCAAAAAAAAAAAAAAGTCATCTTTATTAGAAAAAAAGAGTCATCTTTATTAGGAAATCAAAAATAATCCTTTTTTCAACTAAAGCCATCAAAATGAGATATTATTCTGTACGAAAGGAGAAAAACACAACCTTAGATATATGATGTTCACTTTCATCTAATCGAGCTAATATAAATCTTTTGCAGCTGTAATTCTGAAGAAATGAAATTAAAATGATGAATATAAACTATTGAAGTCCCTCATATGACAATGACCCCTTTTGGCCTTGCATTTCTTCCCCTACCCCCACCTACTTTTACATATCCTTGAACATAATAAGCCTGCCACTACTAATGTTATAAAGTAGTAATTGTTCCTAATTGGCAGGGAGGCGACAGACCATTCTGGTAATGTTGTGAAACTGTAAGAAAGGAGGAGTGAGAACATTCACAGGCCCAGCAGTAATTATCCACTAATTTGGCCTGTTTGTGTGGGGACAGCTCATTATAGCCCTTAAGAAACCTCAGAATAAAGAGGGAAAGTAGGTAGGAGGCAAGGTTAAATAATTAGTGTTCAGCAGATTTTTTTAAAGATTCAAAGAATAGGATTAAGTGCGGGAAATGTGACCAGAGTAACAATTAAGAAAGGGAGAATGTTCTGAACTAAGTGAGTTTTATGTTTTTGCAGGAGTAGGTGTATATAAGAATTCTATACTATGGCATAAAAAATGACATGTCACTTTTATTACACTATTTCAATTATTACTCTCATCATCCTCTTACATTTTATGGTGCCAATCTCATGCTTAACGAAAGATTTATTCTCATATGTCCTAAGATTTACCAAGTTTCATAAAATAATGTATAAGTTTTCATATCATTTTATCTTTAACAGCCGTAGATTTGTTTTGGAGCTTGAAGACATATTTGTGTATACATGTGCAGATAGGATGGTATAGATTTGCAAAAGAAATAGTTATTCAACTATAATTTTGTAAGTAAACCAGAATCTCTAGATTTCTCACTTATATATATCTAATACCTCTCATTTCAAGAGTAAGCATGCTTACTCTTGGTTATATGACTATGAATACATATATATTTGGTAATGAATTGATTTGCTTATTTTTAAAAGATTTTCCAAGGGTTTCATTTTTAACGGTCTTCCTAAAAGAAGTATTTTTTTCTATTAATATATGTTATTGTAATAAAGATTTTTGTTTACCTAATAGAAAGTGAGATGCAATGGATTGATGATTTTAAGCTAACTGAACTCTATAATTTGAGTCACCCACAAAAGATCTATGTATATCTTAAACTGATACTCATTGAAGGAATTTGGAAAAAGTTCTAGGATATTAAACTCTATCTCTTTGCTAAGAGATGAGAATATATAATCACTGCAATATAAAAATAGAAGCATGTGACTTATCCAACAGGTTTAAACTAAAATATTATATTAATGTAGCAAGGTCATATATTTTGTTCATATATACATAATTTTGCCTTAATTTAATTAAAATTGAATGTCCTTAAACCAAGAGTTGGATTGGATAAAAGTATTCTGCTGTTCATAAGGGGAATTGTGTAGAGTCAATATGAGCAAATTAGTAATAATTATCAGCAACATTTGAAAAGCAATTTAAAAATAAGCTAAATCCTTATCTATTAAAATTAATCATTGTTTTTATTTATAAACTGTAGTGTATGAATGATGACATTCATTATTGTCATTTTCTTTCTTTTAGAAACATTTATTGGTGACTTTTAAATGGACAGCTTGTTTTCAATTACTTAGCAACTCCTGAACCTCATGTGTCACATGAAACTGAAAAAAGAGGATTTACTTTCAGACTGCTTTTTTGAATGTGTTTTTTATTCCATCAGACTAGTGGTTTTTCAATTATTTTTCTCAAGATTATTTTGAAGACTACCAATAATTCCCTGCTATTTTCTCAATTTGCACTTCTACTTGTCTTTAATATTTTCTCTACAAAAGAATAACATAAAAAAATGTCAGATTGTTTTTCGCCCTAGCTTATTAAAAATTGTGATCAGTAGAAGAGCCAGACATATTCCATTTGTTATTTGCCTAAAAACTACTTGCTGCCATTGAACTCCAATTTCTATAGATACCACGGACTATAAATGCTTAACCTGAAGTCTGAGCAACAACATTTTAGAGAATGAGGAATTGAATGTTTATTAAAATCTTAGGTTGGATAACAATATTTCATCTAAAATTAAATGAGCATTCAGATTTATTATGTTTTATGTGATCCGTTAGATTTATCACTGACTTTCTATTGTTCAGAGAATAAAGTCCCTATACTTTTATTGTAATACTTCTCTGTCTATGATCAATGTAATGTATTTTGCAGTTCTCAATATATTATAGATGATTACTATAACAGATACTAATGCTAACCTTTATATTTTCCAGCTTTCATTATAATAGCATGGGATCATATGCCTAGTTCTGGCTACTGGGCTGAAAGTAAATATTTTAAGTGGCATTTCCAAAGAAGTTAAGGGAGGATGTGTGTGATCCAGCCTCTATAATCCCCTACTGTGAGGACCCTGGAAAATGTGTGGAGATACAGTTACATCAAAATATAGAGTAATTTAAATTCTAGAGTCATCACTTAGAGAACAGTTATCCTGAAGGATCTACCAATATACAATGGACTTTACATGGTGGGAAATAAACCTTTGTTGTCTTAAGTTACTAAGATTTGATGATGTAAATGCATTTATTACCACTGCAAAGCTTGGCCTAATGTGACTAATACATATCCTAAGGTTTGTTGATTTGGCAAGAAATTATTATAACTCCCAATTAACTTCATATTATCTCACACTGATGTCTTTCTACACTTGGACATGATATTTGGAAAATTAAACAAAATATATATTTTCAAACTATAATAACTTTTTTATATTAAAACTTTAGGTATTGGGGATGTTGTGGAAAATAAATATTCCTACCAGTACAACTAAAAATCCAGATAAAAGAAATAAAAATATATCTGAAAATCATCAAGCCAATAGTACTTCATTAATCCAGAGAGAACACAAAATGAAGAGCTGACATTTTGAAAAAAACGTTTCCCCTGAAGTCTCTGATTTTTATTTTGATTGATTTATTTTTATTTGGTGATGAACATGAAACAGAGAATCTATCCAGGTACCTAAAACAAAGAGACAAACTGGTTGATCTTTTTGCAGTCTCAAGGGGCTAGGAAGAAAAAATAAATGTACTTCAGAGCTGTTTAGACAATCAAATTTGAGGATCAAATATCCTGGAAAGAAAAGAAAACAGAGAGAGAGAGAGAGGGGGGAGGGAGGGGGAGAGAGAGAGAGAGAGAGAGAGAGAGAGAGAGAGAGAGTGTGTGTGTGTGTGTGTGTGTGTGTGTGTGCGTGCGTGTGTGTGTGTGTGTTTTAAAGGGACAGCAGTAAGGTTAACAGCTAATTGATTTTTCAGTAGAAATGATGGAGGACAGAAGACAAAAGAATGCCATATTTGAAGTACTAAAAAAAATAACTGCCAACCTAGAATTCTGTACATAGCAAAACTAACCTTTATACATGAAAGCAATGACATCAACGTACAATGAAAATAGAAATAAATTTGTCATGAGAAAACCTACACTAAAAGAAATGCTAAGGGAGAACTCTAAACAGAAAAAAAAATGATGTGGACATAAACTTGGAAATGCAGAAGTAATGAGAAACAATGCAGAGAATAAATATGTGTGTGTGTGTATGCATATTGACTACATAAAATAATGTTATATCCAACCTATGTGCAGAATTAAAATACATGACAATAATACAAATATTGAAATGGTGACAATTAATGTGTTCAAATCTCATTATATTTTCTGATACATGGTTAGAAAATTAAAAATAGTAAGAGTATAGATATAAAATCAAATATATCAATAATTACGTTCAATGTAAATAGGCTAAATATTCCAATTAAAAATTTTTTCAAACTGAATTAAAAGATAAATTCTAATTATATGCTATTTAAAGAGATCTATTCTAAGTATAGGACAAAGAAGCACTGAAATAAAAGTACAGAGGCAAAAAAAACCAAAAAAACACAACCAAAGGAAAACTCTTGCGGATATATTCATATCGGAAAATGTAGACTTAAGACAAGGAACTATTGCTAGATTTAAGGAGGGTAATTTTGTAATGATTAAAAGATCAATTCACCAGGGAGACATAATCATTTTAAATGTATATGTACTTAATAACATAGCTAAAATTATATCAAGCAAAAATGTCAGAACTAAAAATAGTAATGATGAATTCATAATCAAGGTGAAACACTTTCATACTTCTCTCAATAACTGATAGAAGACAAAAAATTTCAATGAACATAAAGATCTCAACAACATAATCTAAATTGACATTTGCAGAGAAATGCACCCAACAGCAGAACATATATTTTACAGCTGCCCATCAGACTTTCCCAAAATTTGCCATATGCAGGACTATGAAGAAAATCTTATCAAAACTAAAGAGAAAATAGATATACTCTTCCATTTCAGGGAAATGAGGTAAAAATAAATGACTAAAAATTAGCAAATTATCAAATATTTGGAAATACACTCAATATCCATATGGTTAGACAATCAATCATAATGTAAATAAAAAATAATCAACTAAATTATAATAAAATATGAGATAATAAATTTTTAGGATACAGCTAAATCTGGCTTAAGTGAAAACTTGTAATCCTTAAAAGTGTTTAATAGAAACTTTTTTAAAAAAGGTTGAAAGTCATGTGTGATATATATCATATGAAATTAGAAAAAGAACATAAAAATAAAGATAACAAAAGGAAATAATTAAGAGAAAAAATGAATAATATAGATAACAAATCATATAAAAGGGAATCGACAAACCCAAAATTTGATTTTTGCAAGAGAGTATAAAATAACCACCCTTCACAAATGTTCAAGAGGAGGTCAAAGCACAATTTACCAACACCAGGAATGAAAAAGGGGAAGTGATTACAGATTCTACAGTAATTAAAAAGTAATCGAGATAATATTGTGAAATTCTTATGCCAATATACTTGAAAAACAACATAAAATGGATAAATTACTCAAAACGTAATCTAAAAAAATGACACAAGAAGTGAATAGAAGAAAATGGACTGAATTAAAGCATTCCCATAAATAAAGCTGTGAAAGACCAAGTGTCTCTCAATAGTAAAATGCGTTAATAAATTATGGCATATGGCAATAATGAAAGAACTACTGCCATGCACTATATAAATATAATAAAAGTAGTGTTTACTGAAAACAACAAAAGTACATTCTGTGTAACTCTACACACGGCCCTGAAAGTAGAAAGCTACCCTGTAGTCTTACAGGTCACATAGATACTTATTTTTAGTAGAGTAGTAATAGAAAGAGAGCAAGAAGGGCTTTGTGGGATGCTGATAATGTTTTCTTGATCCATATGATCATTCCACTGGTGTACTCACATTGTGAAAATTTATCAATTTGTTAATCCATAATTTCTGCACTTTTCTGAATAAATCACATTCTCAACCAGTGCCTTTCTCCCTCTCACACCCCACTCCCCCACTCCCAAGAGACATTCTATGCTGTCTGGAGATATTTGGGTTACACAACTTGGCAGGAGTGCTACTGGCATCTAGTGGACAGAGGCCAGAGATGCTGCTAAACATCCAACAATGCAGAAGACAACCTCCTTTAACAAAAATTTCTGGTTTGAAATGTCGATTTGCCAATGTTGAGTTGAGAAATCCTGATAAATATAATGTAATTCAATATAAAGTATATTACTTTTTTAAAAAAAGATAACAACATAGATGTAGTTTTTTTCAGTGTGGATGTTTAAATGCATAAAAGACCGATTCTATCAAAGACACACAATGCATAAGGCACACAGAAAATTAATTGAATTTAATTAAATTGAGCACAAATATTTAGATTTTAGGGAGACCAATCAGAAACCATAATCCCAAGTCTACCATTATGTATTCATTTGCGAGGATTTTAGACAGGTTACAATTAAAATCATATATGCTATAAAACCAAAATTTAAAGAAAATATAGGGAAACAAATGTGTCCCAAAGCTTACACATACAAGAGTAGACATGAGCATTCATTCTAAGTCCAGATTTCCTGTAAGTCAAGTCAAAAAGGAAAACTACAGAATATGTAATTTTAATTGTCTGACAAAATGAAACATACTAATTCATCATAAGGAAAAACCCACATTCCTGAAACTGAATTTTGAAGGGAATTTGTAATGTGGAGAATTTATAGAAGGCCATTTATCAACATAATGCATACTGACTTCAACAACAGTTTTGAAGAAGTTATAGTAATTTTTAAAAATATGATCATCTTAAAAAATCAAATCTCAATAATGTTAAGGGAATAGCATAAAATGTACATGAGTGGAGCCTTTTCCGAATGGCAGGTAGGCAATGAAGTGGCTGATATGGCTATAGGAATTCAGTACAGAGATACAGAATCCAAGTCTCTACTCCAGGACTGGCAAACTAAGCAGTTCTTTTCTTCTCCTATGAGTCAAATCAGGTCCACCAACTATTTTTATAAATAAAGTTTTATTGCAACACACTGATACCTATACATTTACCTATGGTCTATCACTCTCTTCATGCTACAATGGCATGAGTGAATGGTTGTGACAATGCTGTCACATTGTGGAAAAGCTTTTAGCAACCTTCTTTTGTATATGAGTCACATAATTTAGAAAATTATTCTATAGACTAGATTTACCCTTTATGCATGTGATGCTTTTTTCTACTATCCACATATTTATGGTGCCTGGAACATATTCACATTATTATATAACCTGTGGCCTCTATGCCTTTGGGTCATGATATTGGAACAATTAGAACTAGCTTAACTATATAAAAAAGTGATTACAACCCACATAAATATGCCCGTTTAAGTAAAAAAAAAAAAAAAAGTATCTATAACCCAACTTTTCCTCCCTGGCAAAATCACCTAAATGCTGATTCTCAAATGCAACTATTATGGATGAAAAGTCATAGTAAAAGGAGACAGCAATCTTAACTGATTGCAGTTAAATTGTCCTACTTTTCTGAATTTTAGAAGATTGCATGACCAAATAACCATGTTATAGGGTTCCTCCCATGGACTTGGAGTGTCAGTGCAAATGAGAGTTCCTGAAGCTGAAATAAGCATTATTTCCTTCACAGGAAAACCACTCTAACTACATTAGATTAGAATATAGTCATTTTTCTATCAAAAATTTATGGTCATTTGATATTTATGATGAGCTGTCCTACTGTGTAAGGATAAAATTAAGCTAAACCATCCTTTTGACTAGTTGTGGTGAAATGGCTAATTGAGATTATTAGCACAATTTTTGAACATATTACCTTAATTTACTGCTGTTATATTAATGAGTTGATTGGTCAAGGATAGTATATTTTAATAGGAGGAATTGTCATTATAAATTTTGTTAAAGGCATAAGATTCATTATGGAAAAATACTGAACTACTTTTTACATACCATAGTTAATCTCATATTATTCCCTCTTTCTAATATCTAAAGTTATAACAAATTCAACTTTTGGTAAACTTTATATAAATATTTTTCTTACCCATAAATTAAAAAGTATGTCCTTTGGTTTAAACAGAAAATAAACACAGCCACTTGTCCATATTAACTAAATAAACAGATGTTTAGACAAATTTGTCTTAGGAATTCTAGAAACCATGTTAGACTTGACAGTATTGTGGTCAAGTGGAACGGCAGACCGTGTAACTTTAACACTCAGCTTCATTTTATATTAAAAACAAACAAAAAACAAAAAACCAAAAACAAAAGCTTCCTCTAATGTCAGTTTGAGGACAGAAGAAATAACAAAAGGCACTCATGGGATTGAGAATATGATGCCTGAAGCCGTGTGAATATAGCAAATTTTCCCTTGGGATGATTCACATCTAAAAGTGAGAGCTTCTATGTTCCTGTGAAAAGTGGGTTTCAGTTTGTTTAAATCGAGGCAAATGTAAAATAACTTTTACATTTTTTTCTCAAGTTTTCCTGTTAAAAATGTATTTCACACCCTAGGAATGTTTCATTTCAGTATACCTTCTGCGTGTTTTAAAAGATGTGAATATACTCCATTAAAAAAAAGAAAAAAGGAAAGTAAGAAAAAAATAGCCCTCTCACTTTAAACTGATTGAATATACCAAGGTAGTTTTGAAATGATGTGATAGGAGAAAATGTATATATATACACCACATCCCAAATTTAGAGAATTTTCTCCAAGAGAATGATCAAGCAAACATAATAGCGTGAGACAGTATTTTGAAAACAGAAGCACTTGAGAAATATTTTCCATTTTTAAAATAGGATATAACTATTTGCCAAATGTTTAAGTTGGGTGACTGCAACAATATTTAAATTTTTGTCTGAAATTAGCAGTCTTTTGGCAAAAAAATTATACAAGACAACTGCCAGATTAAAATATATACACTCAATCTGTCCTTTAACTCACCACTCATCCTCTCCTCCTGTTTCTCCCTTTTTCTTTCTTATTCCTTTAATCAGAAAAAAAGAAGTGCCTTTTTTTGTAATCAGAAATGAAAATAAATCCTGAATGTGTGAACTCAATAGTGATTAATCACAGATCATTCTGAGTTTATTATAAGCATTCTGCTGTAATTTTTTTAATCCAGAAGAATGTATTTCTTGTTTATAGAGAATCCAAAATAGCTGAATATGAGCATATGTTCATGTGTCATGTTTTAAATATCCATATTATAATGTTTATTTGCTAATATTCCAATTAGTTATATTAGTTATAAGATCATTGGATGAAATAATTATTATACATTAAATCTGATATATTCTAAAAGAAAATATAGGAGGCTTTGAACAATTTTATCTTTTCCATCTCAATATTTTTCTTGAAAGCAGAGCCCTCATTCTTAGATGTATACACACAGAGCCACGTACATATGCACACATATAGATTTGTGTATGCACAAATATGTATTTTAAATAAATTACAAATGGGTGTTATATATTATAGCCTCTTTTGTCACAATATACTGTATCCTGATTATTTTATCATAGCACTGAATATTCTTTTTAAAATTTTAATTTTTCAATTACAGTTGATATACAATATTATATTGGTTTCAGGTGTACAACATAGCAGTTAGACATTTATAACTTATAAAGTGATCACACAAATAAATCTAGTATACTTCTGACACTATAGTTATTGCAATATTATTGACTATATTCCTTACGCTATATACTTTAAAGACTCATGACTATTTTGCAATTACCACTTTGTACTTATCTTTTGCCCTTTTTGATATTATTTTGTGAATTTTTTAATATTGATGTATTTTTCATTATGTAGATATGCAATAATAACTTATTCAATCAGTTCTCCCATTATTTAACTTTGGTTGCTTGTGATGATTCCCCAGTGCATAATCACAGTGAATGTACATGTAAATATATGTAAATATTTATACATTTTATATAAATCCTTTTATGTTTTTTGATAAAAATTCTAAAGTTTATAATCTATGAGAGTGTTAAGTTCCTAGCACCTCACTTTTGGAAACAGTAGTCTAATGGAATGGTTGAATAAAAAATTAGTATTTTATTTATTCTAATCATCTCTTTTATCATATCTATTCTCTGCTCTTCTCCATACCTATTTTGTGTATTGCTTAGAAAATTTAAAAATTGCTGCCACAAGATTTGTTAAATATCTCTACATTTAGCTCAACATAGGAACTAATTCAGAGGGGCAAAATGAACTTTTAGGTGGACTGGAAACAGCCTATGGGACTTTTTCAGCAATTTTTAAAAATATATTAATTAAAATATTTGTTACATACTTAAATGTAATTTAATGTTAATTACAGGTGACATTTTTTTTTGCTCCAGATGAACATATTTTTAACCATGTAGCAAGAAATAAAGCAGGGATACAAAATGGTACTATTTTTATAGAATTATGGTTTTTAATGATCGCTAGAAAATACTTCAAAAAAGAACATGGGTTTGATAAAATTTGGAAAAGAAAAAAGATGGGCAAGAGAACCAAGAATGAGAACAAAAATGGTGAAACAGTAGGAACAAAAAAAAGTGAAAAAGTCTTAAAAAGCAATATTTTTATATAAAGATTATCTAAGAAAATATTTTTCACAATAGATAACTATAATGTTTAAACTTGTGTTTATGTATTATAATCTATTACTAATTACAAATTTAATAACAGACAAAAAATATGGGAAATTTGGTAAGAGGCCTGAAAGAAGTCCACTATCAGATCAAAGGGAATCAATCATAACACTGAAAAAACTCAGGGTCCCAAATCTTTTGTGACAGAATCTGTCCTGTAAGCTGTAAGATCAGGTCTTCAGTGTTTGTTTCTGCCTCAGTTTCAAAGGGAGGCCTAATTGTGGAGGTATCATATTCTAACACACCACAGATCACAATTGTGGATGCCTTCATAATTCAGAAAACGAACGAGGCCATCTCTTGTATTACTGGACTCTTTACCGGACTTCTGAGGTTGGCAGTATTTTATGGCCATAGCCATTCTGCCTACCACATGGAGAAAAAGAGCCTGAAATATGAAGTCCAGCAGAGGCGAGAAGAGATAAGCAGAGAGGTGACATGAAGGAACTGTCAGAACTCTGGCTTAATCAATTCTTTCTGATACCAGCCTCCACCTTAAACTTCTCATTTATAGGAGTGACTACATTTTTATTTCAATTAAATTGGATTTGGTTTCTACCAATTGCAATAAAATAATCCAGGCTAATAAAATAATTCATTTTATTTATCTCTCAGGGCAAACACCTCAATATAGTTATAAGGCAAATTTAGTAGAACATAATTTATTTTTGAGGCTTATAAATTTAATTAAAGAACCTTTTTCCCCCTTCCAATACCATTTTTGATATCGTTAAAAATAAAGCTAAATTTTGAGCTATTACAGTGGGGGGCGGGGGGGTGCGGAATTACACAAGAAAAATGGCTACTTCAGCAGAAGTTGTTTCATTAAATCCTACAGGGAAAATGTGCTAAACACAAGGTATATATATTTGTCCACAAATAAATTATTATTTCTGCTTAGTGATAAACATACTGAATACTAGTATCCTAAATCCTGTATGTTAGTCATAGAAGACAAATTTTTATGATTTTCTGACACATTTGTACTGCTAGATTTCACTAAAGCATACGAAGCACACATTACCCTGACAGCAAAGAAATGAAAATTATGCACTATATATATTTTTCAGTGGCATCTTTGTAGACCTTGCCAGTATCTGAATTGTTAGAACATGGTTAAATGTCAATTTTGTGCAGGAATTTTAAAGCATGTTTATTATAGTGCTGAATATATTTGGTCATAAATTTTATTATGCAGAAAAAGCAAACTTTTTCTAAACAGGAAATTTTACAAACATTCATTAACCGTTCAATATAGCAAGGCTTTTGAATTCTAGACATTTTATTAATACTGATGTGGCTTTTCAGTGGCTTTCATTCCTAAGGACAATTATATCTTATTTTAGCATTCTGAGTTTCAGAATACAGTTTTAATAGTGACCTCTTCTGTCTGCCTACTTTAAGAAAACAATGGTAAAATACGTTATAGGGTATTAGGTGATTTAGAACTTTTTTAAATGGAAGGAGTTCAGAAAATAAGTGAGAAATTTAACAAATTTTAGTAGATATTGAAAATACCTTCACAGTTCTATAATTTTATTCCGTTCTGCTATTGACACTGCTTTCAGCTCTTTGTCAAAAATGACATTGAAATCACAGGTAATAGGTTGTTCTCAGGCATGAAATAAATTGGACAGGTGAATTTTTTGAGACTTGCAAAATTTTTTAAATTTGGTATTGAAATCCAACTCTTAAATTTAATAAATTAAGAAATATTTATTATTAAAGCAAAATATGAATACTCAAAGGAAAATTCACACCAACATGGGATTTGAGTGAATATCTTTTACTTATTTACCTACAAATTCACACACAATTGTAAAAATGAGATAATTCTCTGACACAAAGTCTAAGATGAGTATGGCTTAAGTAGGATAGAATTTTATTTTTATTCATGTGAATAAAGTCCCCTAGGAAATGGTTTCATGAGCAATTTGGCACAAAAGTCTTTTAAGTTCATTATTTAACCAGTGTTAGGTTATGGTTTTTTGTCTTCATGGTCCAAAATAACTGAGCTATCACATCAACATTCCAGGAAGTAGGATAGAATCACTGCCCCACCTAAAAATATAACATGAGTTGTGTGTGTGTATGTGTGTATTAAATTTTCAATAGCCCATATAAAGTAACAAAGAAAATTAATTATGTAATATACCATTTGACCATGGAATCAGTGTAAAAAGTTAAGAAGAAATTTTACTTTTAAAGTCTTGGAAATTTTATATATATTTTATATTTATAGAATTTTTCAGTTTAAGCTAGAACCATATCAAGTATTCAACCTATGGCTAATAGTCACCATATCAGACACCTTGCACCTATGTTTGGAAGCAATGTATGCATGCTCTCTCTTGTTAGTTCTAAGCAAAGTTGTACTGGAAGTCCTAGTAAGTTCAATAGATAAGAAAAGGAAATAAAAGTATTAAAGATTGGGAAGAAAGAAATTGCCTTTAATCACAGAAGACATGACTGTCTATGTAAAATCTCCAAAATTCACACACGCACACACACACACACACAAAACTCCTATGCCAAGTACAGCAAAACTGTAGGATACATGGTTAATAAAAGTAAATTGCTTTTGTATATATTAGCAGTGAACAATTGGAATTAAAAATAAGTAATTTTCTCTTTATTTTGGAGGATAAAAAGATTTTTTCTTCATTTTTAAAGCTTAATAATGAAATGTCTCAGAATAGCAAATTCGGTTCAATATCACCAAGGTAGATGATGGGCACTTTGAATTTTCATATTGTATTATTTCATAATTGCTTTAATTCTAATTTTAAATATTAATTGAGTCCTCTTAGTTTGTTTTTCTGATTCAGATACTACAATATGATGCTGGATCTTTGTTCTTTGTTTCTTTTCTTGCCTTTTCTCATTTCTCTGCGTATCTCTTACTATACTATTTGTATCAATTATCCTTTAAGTACTTACAAATTTTGTCTTCATTTGTAAGATGTATTATAAGACATTTCTTTCTTTAGATCAGTCAATTCCATTTTATATCTTTTTGGTTTTGTTCATTTATTTTCGGTTTTTAAATATCTGGTTCACCTTTTTATTTTACATTTGTAATTTCTTGCTTAATTATCTTAAATTTCAGCCTGAGTTTTATGTTGTTTTTCTTATGCTTCATGACTTGATTTAATTGATGTACTTCAACCTAAAAGTTATTATTTTTATTTTTTAGAGTATTGTTTTTATAGATGCTGGGTTTTACTTTCCTTTGTTATTTTTGTTTTGTTTTGTTTTTTTGTTTGTTTTGGATTCTCCTGTAACAGCTATTGCAGAATACTCTGAGAAAGCAGGGGCTGGTTTTCCTGATGTTTGAGTTCAAGGCCTTCCCCTCTGCTACAAAGTAAAAGCTTTTGTAAAGGGCCTATTTTCTTTGTTTTAAATATGTGATACTTCTCTGTGAGTTTGTTTCTGTTTTGTTTATTTAGTTTTTAGATTCCACATATAAGTGAAATTATATAGTATTTGTCTTTCTTTTGTCTCTTATTTCACTTATCATAATACTCTCTAGATCCACCTGTGTTGTTGCAAATGGCAAGATTTCATTAATTTTTATGGCTGAGTAAAATTCCACTGTATATAGGCACAGCATCTTTATCCATTCATCTATCAAAGGATGCTTAAGTTGCTTCTAGATCTTGACTATTGTAAATAATGCTGCAATGAGCATAGGGGTGCATATATCTCTTTAAATTAGTGTTTTGGATTTCTTTAGATAAATACCTGGAAGTGGAATTGCTGAGTGAAAGCTGAAAGGGGTTAAAAAGTATGAATTGCCAGTTATAAAAATAGTCACAGAGATGTATAGTATGGGGAGTATAGTCAATAATATTGTAATAACTATGCATGGTGTCAGATGGGTACTAGACTATTGGAGTGATCACTTCGTAAGGTATATAAATGTCTAATCACTATGTTGTATACCTGAAACTAATATAATATCCTATGTCAACCGTAATTGAAAAATTACATATGGGTGTGTGTGTGTGTGTGTGTGTGTGTGTGTGTGCATTTCCTTTCTTTTGCTTTATCTTTTAATTCTTTCCTGCCTTCTAGTTTCAGTAGGGTCATCTTCTTCATTGCTCCTTTGTTTCTTTTCACCACCGAGGACACCCCAAAACACTTCCATTTTCAAAAATTTCTCTCTTCTGCAGGAGCTTTGACTTCCCAAGATGGCCATCTTGGTTCTATGCATTTTTCAATTCCTTTACTTAAAACTTACCAATAGCCAGTGGCCTAACCTGACATGATCCCACTAGAATGAGGCCTTTTTTTGTCTGAAGGGAAACTCTAGTTGGTATTATCTCTGTTCTGTCACCCTATGACCCTGTTATACTCCTCTCTCTTTTCTGTTCAGCTTCGACCAAACTCCCTTCTTCAGATAGAATCTGAAGCAAATTTGTTTGGTCTTGGTGTTTATTTTCCCTATTAACAAACAAATTGAGTTTTGTCATATTAAGTGGGATATTTAGTTGTCCTGGTTCTTTTTCTTGATATATAATTTAGGAGCAAATTTAGGAACATTAAAATCTAGAAGATCATTAAATTTTCCTTTATGAACCCTGAAACTTTTGTACACTTTTAAAAATCATTTAAGAGTATAATATGAGCATTCCTCTAAAGGAACCTTTTTGGGGCCTCAATTTTAGACAATATCTACATATATTTTATAGTACAAATGTGTTACAATTTATTTGGTTTTGGTATAAGTTTTTAGTTATATAAATGAATTAACTCTGGCATATTTAAGCAAAAACTTGATTTGTTAAAGATCAATAGTTAAAGTAACTATGCAACTTGAATCAGTCTTGTTTAGAATTGCTGTCCTGAGAATAATGTATAATTGCTTTCATTTTCATTTTCACTCTCAAGTGTCTTCATTGATGACAAATTATATGGTCACCTATGACTCACAATTATTGAGAAGCTGAAAATAGATACTTAAAACTAAGCTTCTAGGAATAACACCTAAAACCATGCTGTAGAACTCACCTGATAACGCTACTGCCACTGGTTGTCACCACCAAGCTGGAAAAGTCAAATCTACACTTTACTTTGCCTCAGGAACTTCACCATACATCTACTAACACCAAGAAAAGTGGTATTTCCAAGAATAGAGAAAACTCCTCGAAAAAAAACCTGTTTCTTCACATTTCTCAATTCTGAATCAGTCTCAAGTGAGTCATCTGCCTCCCAGCATAGAGTCAGAGTCTCCCTTGCAGTTAGTTAGGATGCAGGTAATTGTTGTGAGCTCTGCCAGTCATGCATACCACCCCCCCCCCCCAATAAGTCTATCATTCCTTTTATGGTTTCAGTTTCCTGGCTAGAATCAAATTGCCTCCCCTTAAACATAGAATCAGATTGCCTCTCCTTAGCTTCCTAAGCTTTTTCTCTTCCAAGTTATTTGTTTGTTTTTATTTATTTATTGAAGAGCTGTACTTTTAAGATGTGATTCTCTTAATTCTTTGGAGAGCCACAGTCAATATCATTCCACTGACAATACATTTGAAATTAATCAAATATATGGCGCATCAAAGAGCAAAATTCAATATTCTTAATCCAAGTATATTTCAAAATACTTGATAAATTAATTTTTCCCAGAGAATAATCACAAGGATTAAGTGAATCTTGAAGGTATGGAATTCATATCTGAAGTGGGTAAATATAACTAAGATGGGAAGACTGAAAGAAAATATGATAGTTCTTCACTAAGTTATAAAATGCTATCATAAGAAAGGGAAGAGAGATTGTGTCTCTATTAAAAGATAGAACTACAACGACTAGGTACACAGTACAAAAATTAATATTTCTACTTACTATAAGCATTTTAATTTATTTTTGCTACATTGTTAATAGAATTCTTACATTGTTTCAGAGATCTTAAGGCACACGGTTCTTAATCCACAAGAACCACTTTTAAATCTAAAACTAGGCTATGTTTCCATTCAAAAGGCTTTAATTTAAAAAATAATAAGAAAAAAAAATTTTAATGGGCAAAGGATCTGAATAGGCATTTCTCCAAAGAGGACATACAGATGGCCAATAGACATATGAAAAAATACTCAACATCACTAATCATCAGAGAAATGCAAATTAAATCCATGATGAGATATCACTTCACACCTGTCAGAATGGATATCATCAATAAATCAAAAAACAAGTGTTGGTGAGAATGTGGAGAAAAGGGAACCCTTTTGCACTGTTGGTTGGATTGCAAAATGGTGGAGCCAATATGGAAAACAGTTTGGAGGTTCCTCAAAAAATTGAAAATAGAACTTATGACCCAGCAATTCCACTTCTGGGTATTTATCTGAAGAGAACTAAAACAATAATTCAAAAACATAATTTGCAATCCTATGTTCACTGCAGAGATAGTCACAATAGCTGAGATATGAAAGCAATCTATGTGCCCATCAATAGACAGCTGGGTAAAGAAACAGTGGTACATACATATAATGTAATATTAGCCATAAAAAATAAAATCTATTTGTGACAACATGGATAGACCTAGAGGGTACTATAGTAAGTGAAATAAGTCAGAGAAAGACAAATACATGATTTCACTTAGATGTGTAATATAAAGAACAAAATAAATGAACAAATAAAATGAAAATGAACTCATAGATACAGAGAACAAATGTGTTTGCCATATGGGACAGGGGTTGGGTGGCTGGGTGGAAAAATTGAAGGGATTAAAAAATACAAATCAGTAGTTACAAAGTAGTTGTGGGGATATGAAATGCAGCATAGTGAATATAGTCAATAATATTCTAGTAACTATGTATAGTGCAAGGTGGGTGCTAGACTGATCAGGAGATCACTTCGTAAATTATATAAATGTGTAACCAGAGGTATGCTGTACCTCTGAAATTATTATAATATTGAATGGCAAATCTAATTTAAAAATACAATTAAAATAAGAAAAAAAAAACACTGTATAAAAAATAGTACCTTTTCCATTAACTGCTCCTATAGTATCATCCCCCAAAATATTTTTTCAATTTACTGGTAGGTCAAAGAGCCCAAAAGTAGCACAATTTTATTTTTTATATAACATTACATCAGGTTACATATTTCAAACAATAAATAAGGATAGCTCTGAATTTACTACAAATCTAAATGAAAATAATAAAAACTTTCACTATGCAACAAAAGTGGTATATAATCAAAACCAGTTTTAGTGATATAACTATACTTTCATCATATCTAACTATGCAATAGTACAATTATTATATCGATAAGGATGCTTCAAGAATGTAGCCATAAAGGGAACTTTTGCTTTGTTTCCCACCAAGCTTTTAAATTTTTCTTAGTGAAACTGGGTCTTTCCCTGATGCTGGATGGAATTTTAGGCAGCCCCTGTGACTTCTCTTGTCATACTATGTAATTACAATCCTATAGACAGAGTTTAATAATTAAACAAAATCAATCTTTAAAATTTCCAGTGTTCTGTAAAAATCAAACCTCCAAACATGCTTGTAGGCTGTGGCCTTCTGGTCCCCAACTTCAAGGTGCTGTGGGCTCTAACCAAGGAAGAAGATGGTGTTGGTTTAGTGCCCTCTCTTCCCCCTACAGCCAGATTCTCATTTCTCATTTAGCGAATTCTTTCAGGGTTGAAGGATTAGCAGTAGGAGGAGTATAAAAATAAGGAGAAGATGAAATTTTTTACTGGTGATCTGGAATGAGCCTTACCTGGATTTGGAAAAATTTTAGACTGGACTCTTCCTTTCATGGGGCAGTCTGTGAGTACACTGGAGTCTGTCTCCCATTACTTTCATCTGAAATTCTTTTCAATGGATAAATGCAATTCTGTTCTGGCTGATCACCACCTAAGGTCCCATGGTGATAGAAAATATACCTCCAGCCTCCTTCCCCGGAGATTCCCTTGCCCCATCTGGAGTTTCTCTCAGACAGTTTTCAAGAAAGGCCTTCTAATATCAGAGGGAAAATCCATTTTCTTTGTCCTCAGAAGTTCCAATGATCCAGTTATTTCTCAAAACACAGCTTTATACTCTGCTACCATAGTTTGAGTTAGCCAGCATCTAAGCAGTTAGGTTCCTCATACATGACTCAGAAACCACTGAGGTGGGTTAAGACTCATAGCACAGTTCTCTAAAGAAATCTCTTTATATTTTCCTGTGATTTCCATTGCCTATCTTTTTAGACTTGAAATGGGAGAGAGGTTATGTGTTTTCTATGGAGTCTGGAATTCTTGCTTTGAAATTATTTGCACTTTTTGGAATGTACTTCAACTGAAAACTTCCATTTTAACTTCAGATTCCATTAAAGTCACTCTCTGCGTGTCATAAGAGCTTCTATTTGAGAATTCTTCTTGCCTTCCCTCCCTCACCTCTGACTTACATAAGAAATGAGAAGCTCATTAAAGAGTATGGAAAAAGATCTGTACTCTCACTACTGGTATATTCATTTTTGAGTATTTCTTTCATGTATTTTCTCAGATGCACACATTTTATATTATTTAAATTTATAGTGACTATAAATATTTAAATTTATTGTGACTATTTTTAATTGCTATGATAAAAATATTCAATACAATCTTTATTTTAATAACAAATGAGTATTATATAAGACACTACTCAGAATTTGGGAGTTACATAAATATTTTTTCTCCAATCAAAGTTTTAAAACAGTTTTAGAAACTATGTATATAGCTTTGTTTGAATTTTATATTGATAGCACACTAGTCATTTTTTTTTAAGTCAATGGAATCATTTAAAGCAGATGTCTGTTTCAGAGCGAACTAGTGTTCATGGTGTACATGAACATCCAAAACCACCCAGAATTCTGCAGTAATAATGGCATTACCTTGCCTGCTTGAGCCTCATCACACTCAGGTCTGTAACAAAAATCTTCCTTAGCATGGCATGGAAAAGTGACGCAAAACACTGCTATCTTTATTTTATTACTCATCTATTCATGCAACATGCATTTATTGAATGCCTTTTATACAGACATTAAGCTAGGAGCTCTGGGAAATGCAAAGATGAATAAAATGTGGACTTATCTTCAGATTTCATTTTGATTGAAAGATATTAAAAATTATAGTAATATGTATTCAAATTGATCTTTTAATGGCTATTATGAGCTATTCATGCATAACAAGAATTTATAAACACATTATTTCATCTTCCCAATAATCCTCCAAAGTAGGCCTAAGTAACCTAATTTCAGATGAAGACCCAGAATCTCAGAGACCTTAAGTAATTTGTACAAGACCAGACAGCTGATAAATGGCACAGGTAGTATAAAGCCTCCAACATGGCCCTAGAACTATCCATTATGGCATGTCTTGTGTACAAAGCAGTCTGCCTTTAAGAGAGATTCAAGAAAAATGTTATTAGTCTTTAGAAAAGAAGAACACTATGATCTATAGGGACAATTGAAATATTTTGTAAACATAGAGAAGGTTGCATCACCAGATAGTTCACAGGTAAATTATTTCTGTTAGGGAAAAGGGCAATTGACTTTGAATTGTTCAATTGATTTTCTAGACTGATTCAATTTTCCTGGTTAGGTTTATGTGTCTAAAGCCTGAGAGAAAAATTTCATGTATTTCAGTCTCTATATCTTCCTCTGATTTGAGACAGGCCAAAGTATTATTTCCTTCATTGTACAGTGATTCTCACAACCATAGTGAATGGAACCCAGTGAAATTTTGTAACTAGTTAACTTCTACTCATATCAAGCATATAAAATTCAGTGAGATGTATATTTCCTTTGAACAGTGAATGGGTTTTTCAGGTGGTTTTAAGTTGTCCATATATTAAAATGAATAACTGTTGTAACATTAATATGCACCAAATGAGAAGGATATTTGTAACACTGTGAACAAATAGTGTTCCATTTTTTGTAATAGACAGATCCCTGGTAACTATGCCTCTGCCTTGCTTATAGTAACATGAGAACTATCCTATCCCTATTCCATCAGCACCAGGACACTTCATCTCAACTCTACTTTCATTGCTTTCATTACAATTTATAGTATATACTTTTTATCTGAAGGTATTTGAGAGCACATTGTCTTTGTTATAAAACCTAGTTTTAGGGGAAATGAGAATATAAATTTTAACTCATTCTAGTTTAACTATATAGATAACACTAGAAATACTTTTTGGTGCTTCATATGGCAACCAGATTTTCTAAGGTTAAAAAAAGAAACATTACATGATCAATATTGAAATCATCAACAAAAATACCTTTACACAGCCACACCAAATACTCTACATGATGCTACTTAAATAGCATATTGCCTTGAGGTTTCCGTGTGACAACATAGTTTCAATTATCTTCTGCTATTTTATTTCGTTAATTTTGTCTTTTTTTCAATAATAGCCAATGGTAAATATGCTTAGCTGGTGAAAGGGACCCACATGTAGTCTTCTAAGAATTATTCAAGTTTTTAAAAAACTGTACACAACCTTTTAATTTTAATGATATAACTAAATGGAAAAAGTGTTGAAATGTTAAGGTTAGATAATTATTTTTTTTAATATGATAAAATGGCCACCATAGAGTATGCCTAAACTTGTGCATCAGAGAATATAAAAATGTTCCCATGGTGCTCATATTTGAAAGTACATGAATTAAATATGCCTCCCTCATCTGGTGGTACAAGGAATTTTTATGTCTTAACTATGCTTATGTATTTATTTTATTTAAAAATACTAGTATGCCACTAACATTTTTATTTTTCTGTAAATGTCACAGCATATTAAAAAAAATTTGAATTGCTTTCATTTAAAATACTTCAGTATAATTTATCTCACAATTGCCCTACATTCTTTTAAATATAACATCCCCATCTTTCCTTATAGACTGTGAGAATATTTACTTCATCTGTATGTCATAGTTCTCTTCCAAACTTCAACTAATTATCTTACTTAAACAATGTCCCCTAATTTTTCTAACATACTAAATTCTGATATTTTATTTTTTTTTAATTTCTAAGCTTGAAGCTGATGTATTAGGAACAGTTATCCAGTTAAATAAGATTAAATTACTTACATTTAGGTGAACATTATTTTAACTTTACCATATATAATTAAAGTTCCAGACTCTAAGGTTAGATTTCCTGGCTTTACCACTTCCTAATGGTGTGCCAAAGGGCAAGGTACTTAAGATCTTAATTCCTCAGTTTTCTAATCTATAGAGAGTGATAACAGTGTCCATGTTATTAGGTGATTGTGAGGACTAATGAGATGATCCACATACCACTTACAACAATATCTAGGACAAAGAAAGCACACATTAAAGTGATTTTTTTTGGTTAATTATTATTACCATATAATAATTGTTATTATTACATAATTTAATTTGAAAGGCCTTTCTTAAAAATTCCACCAGATACATTATAGGGCCAGACACCTTGTTCAATCAGATAGATGGCTTTGGTGAAGTCCTCCCAGGTCCCAACCCCTCCTTTTTCAAGCCTCATGTTACTAATCTATCATTTGTTAGTTTTCCAAAATTCCACCTAGGATGTCTAAAATAGTCCCTTTTGCATACTCTGCAATTGCTCAATTTTGAGTATACCTTGCCAAGTCTCTGAATGTTTCATGCGGAGCTAAAATCCAATTATATCTTTAGTCTTCTAAGTAGATGGGTATTTAAGTAAGGTCTGTCTCAAGATTTCTTGTCTTATTTGTCTACTAGATAGAGTTTTTAGAGGTCCATGATTGGGAAACATGAAATCAAAGTACCATGTGTATAAAATATTAGGTATGCCACAAACACATATTTGATTTCTATGAAGAGAGTCCATACAGTTTGATTAATCCTGAGAAACAAACAGGAAGATAATCATACTCCTGTGATTATAGTCCTTGCTTTTTGGCACTTTTCTCTGCACTGAAAATTAATACACATGAAAATGGACATGGGGTATTAGTGGGATCCCTACCTTAATCAATTGGAACTTTTCCCTCACCTCACATCCCTAAATAAGGCTACAAAACTCACATTGAAAGGAAATACAATTGTGTCCCATGAAACTAATTAATGGAACACCATGACCATGAGACTATGGAACCTAAAATAGACTATTTTAGAACCAAGAAAAAACTGTAGATCCTTCTAAATTTTATAATTTCCAGACATTTAGGTTACCTAATTTCAGGCCTGCGTTATGAGAAACATATAAATTCTACACAAGCCTTAGAATATGTATAGTTAGGAGATAAGGAAATTGGTAATCTGTCCTACTCTGACACTTCACAGGACTATTGCTCTCCTCAGAGGTTGCCACTAGCTCCCAAACGGAAAATTTTGCAAAGAAGTATCCTACTCTGCCGGGTTATAATTCCCAGGATATGGCTACTATAAATTTAAGTTGTCAATGCAAAATTCAGGAACCTGACCATGAATAACAAAGTCTTTCTCACAAAGGTCAACAGAAACATAGAAACTTGATGGCAGTTAAGTTATCCAGATATGGCATTAACAGTCCTGATTTCAAAAAGCAGATGAGACTTAATGGATAAGAGATGTACTGGTAAAAATATGTTCTTTCTAAATCAAAAGAGTTCTACTTTTTTGATTTTTTTTTCATTTTAGAGTTGACATACAGTGTTTATTAGTTTCAAGTATATAACACAGTGATTAGACATTTATATAACTTACAAAGTGACCATCCTATAAACCCAGTACCCATCTGACACCATACATCGTTATATAATGCTACAAACTATATTCTTCATGCTATACTCTGTGAATCCCGTGACTATTTTATAACTACCAATTTGTACCTCTTAATCCTCTCTCCTCTTTCATCCATCCTCCCACCCTCACTCCGCAATCTGACAATCATCAAAATGCTCTCTATACCTATGAGCTTGTTTCTGTTTTGTTTTTCCTGTTCTTTAGATTCCACATTTAAGTGAAATCCTATGACATTTGCCTTTCTGTCTGACTTACTCCACTCAGCACAATACTTTTTAGGTCTATCTATGTTGTTGCGGATTGCAAGATTCTGTTCTTTATGGCTGAGTAATATTCCATTTTATATATGTAGTACCTCTCTCTTATCCATTCATCCATTGATGGACATCCAGACTTCCTCCACATCTTCGTTATTACAAATAATGCTGCAGTGAACATATGGATGCACATGTCCCTTCAAAGTAGTATTTGGAGTTTTTTGGATAAATATCCAGAAGTGGGATTACTATGTCCTTCTTTGTCTCTTATTATAGCTTTTGTTTTAAAGTCTATTTTGTCTGGTATAAGTATTGCTATCCCAGCTTTGTTTTGTTTTCATTTTCATAAAATAACCTTTTACATCCCTTTATATTCAGTCTATGTGTGCTTGTGAACTTGGGTTGATTATGGGTAGCATATGCAAAGGTTTCTTTTTCTTATTCATTGAGCCACTCTATGCCTTTTTATTGGAGCATTTGATCCATTTATATTAATTATAATTGTTGAAAAATATGCAGTTATTGCCATTTTATTATTCATATTTTTGATCTCTTCATCCTCCTCCCCTTCCTCTTCTTCCACTCTCTCCCTCACCCTCATCTTCTTTTTTCTTTAAGAAGTTCCTTTAACATTTCTTACAATACTTGTTTAGTACTAATTTAATTATTTATCTTTTTCTTGTCTGGGAAGCTCTTTATCTGTCCTTCCTTTCTATAGTTTTGTTGGTTAGAATAATCTTGGTTGTATGTCTTTGCTTTTCATCGCTTTGAATATTTTGTGCCAATCCCTCCAGCCTGCAAGTTTCTGTAGAGAAATCAGCTGACAGTCTTATGGGAGAGTCCTTGTAGGTAACTAACTGCTTTTCTCTGCTGCTTCCAAGATTCTTTGTCTTTAACCTTTACCATTTCAATTATAACATGTCTTGGTGTGAGTCTGGGTTCATCCTGTTTGGGACTCTGTGTTTCTTTAGATTGTGTGTCTATTTCCTACACCAGGTTAGGTAAGTTTACATCATTATTTCTTCAAATAGGTTTTCTATCCCTTGCTCTCTGTCTTCTCCTTCTGGTACCTATAGGATGCAAATGTTGGTATGCTTGATGTTGTTCCAGAGGTGCCTTAATCTAGTCTCATTTTTTTGGATTCTTTTTTTTTCCTTTTACTGTTCTGATTGAGTGTTTTCTGTTACTTTGTCTTCCAAATCACTGATTTGATCTTCCGCTTAATCTGATCTTCAGTTGATTTCCTGTAATGTGTAATGTATCTTCATTTCTGCCCTTTGGGTGTGTCTTTTATGGATGTAATTGGGTGGTGCTCTGGAGTCTGGACCTGGCCACCAGGTGCATTAGTTCTGGGGCCTCTTGGGAGGGGTTCTGTTGCAGGTCAATTTCAGTCTCTCCCTGCTGCCCCACCCGGGGCTACTAAGTATGTACTACAAATTGATATGCAGGTGGTTGCAACTTTTGTTGAGCTTGAAGATGCCTGAGAGAAGCTAAATTGTGAACCAAGGCTGGGTTCTGCTAATTCCAAGCTTAGGGCTGCTTAGAAAGTAAGGCA
The DNA here is from genome assembly GCA_003508835.1 of Eonycteris spelaea. NCBI lineage: Eukaryota > Metazoa > Chordata > Mammalia > Chiroptera > Pteropodidae > Eonycteris > Eonycteris spelaea. Next base: position 6,292,868 of record PUFA01000058.1, on the reverse strand, counting down.
TGCCGAGGCCAGATGCTGCCTAAATAGTTTTTTCCTATCTTTATTTAGGACTATATCTTACTTAGCTTTGATTAATTGCATAAATTAATTTTTTCCAGAGAAATCCATTTCATTTCACCTTGCATACCCTATTACTCATTAAATTAATATTTATTGATTTCTTATATATTTTGTTAGGTGTTAGAGATACAGGTAAACAAATCTGCTTTCATAAATGCTCTATATTCCTTATTTTATTTAGATATATGTGGGAGATATGTTCTAGAAAAACTTGTAAATTTTATAATGTAGCCTATTTGTTTATATTCATCTTAGTTAATCTATAATTATCTTGATGAGAGGGGGTCTATATTATTCTTTGTGGAACC